>JAOTQR010103968.1:0-69604 GCA_025774065.1 Solanum ossicruentum | reverse complement strand
TGGGTGTGCATTTAGTTATGAATTATTAAAGTACAATCAGGTTAATCTTTACAAGATGATGCATTTTGTAAATAATGTCTGAAATATAAGAATGTATCAAAATATATAGCAAAACTTACATATTTCTTTAAATATCTCTTTATTTCCTTAATAATTGTCGTGTCCACTTTCTTAATTTGAACTGATCTATGTTGAGGAATATTAGTAGGACCTACAGATGGATTTTTTGAATGATGTCATGACTCAAGCCTAGGGCCTAGACGTGACATGGTGAATGGAATCTGAAGGAACCCAAAAAAGCCTCTTAGAATATCAATCACACATTATTGGTAGCGGAAACAAAGTAAACAATAACAAGGGATATGATTAGAAAAAGGGAACGGGACTAAGGGAAATCTTGATATTCACAAAAACATAAAGAGTCAAACTTATAGTATAAGTACATCATATTATCCAGCAACACCTCTAACATGGAATGGATCAGGGGTCAAGACACTTTCCGGGCTCGCCCTCATAGTAACAAAAGTTTGACATAAAAAAGTCTTAAAATAACAAGAGTAATAAAGATAGTGTTCTCGGACTTGAAGACTCACCAAAGCTTGCTTCAAAGGTCTAATGGAGTCAAAGGTCTAGGCCAATTTCTAATCCCCTCCGTCTTCTTAGGATCCACCTTAATGCCATTACCCGACATCACATGCCCTAGAAAAGCAACCTCTTTCAATAAAAAACTCACATTTTTCATATTTAGCATACAACCCCTCCTCCCTCAAGATTTGCAACACCACCCTCAAGCGATTCACATGCTGCTCCTCACTACGGGAATAAATAAAGATATCATCAATAAAAACTACCACAAACAAGTCGAGGTAGGGTTCAAAGACTCTACTCATGAGATCTATAAAAATAGCCGATGTGTTATTCAACCTAAAATATATAACTAGAAACTTAAAATACCCATACCTAGTCCGAAAAGCCATCTTGGGAATGTCACACTCCCTCACTTTCACTTGGGGATACCCAGATCGAAGATCTATCTTAGAAAAGTGACTAGACCTTTGAAGTTGATCAAAAAGGTCATCAATCATTGGTAGAGGGTACTTGTTCTTTATGGTGACTCTATCAAGTTGCCGGTAATCAATACACCTTCTAAGAGAGCCATCCTTTTCTTCACAAATAACACTGGTACACCCCAAGGTGACTTACGAGGCCTTATGAAACCTTTTCCAAGAAATCCCTCAGCTGCTCCTTTAACTCCTTCAATTTCACTAGGGCCATATAGTATTGGGGAAGAGAATTAGGTTGTGTATCAGGAAGAAGACCTATATAAAAATCTACTTCTTTTTTGGGAGGAACATCAGGAAAGACATCAAGAAACTCATTAACCACCAGAACTGACTCAATAGGAAAGACTTTGGACTCAATATCCCTAACCCTCACAAGATGAAAGAGACAACCCTTAGAAATCAACTTTTGGGATTTAAGACAAGAAATAAATCAACCCTTGACCACCACATCACGACTTCCCCACTCAAGGATGGGCTTATTAGGAAATTGGGATTAACCATATGGTTTTTTCAATCAATAAAAGCATAATATGCATACAACCAATCCATCCCAAGAATGACAACAAAATCCACCATATCTAACTCAACAAAATCACAAGGAAAAACTTTACGCAATATGAACACAAGATAATTTCTATAGACCCTTTTAGCGATAATAGACTTACGAATGAGGATTGACACTTTATAAGGTTCGCATAACAATTCACGACTCATATCAAGCTTTTTTGCAACAAAAGGAGTAATATAAATAAAGAATGGCACCGAGATCTATCAATGCATACACATCATAAATAAAAACTTTAACATACTTGTGAAACACCTTGCCAAGTTTAGTGACCCCTAAAGGGTATGGTTAGGAACATCGACAGTCATCCTCATAACCCCTAGCAACCCATGGACAATTTCTCAACTTATGATGCTTTGCTCCACACTCCAAACATGCACTCAAATTGGCCAAAAAAATTCTCGAATGGTACCTTTCACACGTGTTGCACATAGGAGAAGCTTAAACACCAACATCTTTGCCCTTCCTTTATGTATATGGACAATCAAAACCCTTGTGGCCTATTTTTCCATACCAAAAGCATGGACCCGTGTTCCTCCAACACGTGCCACTATGATTTCTCTCACATTTTGAGCACTCAGGATGAGTTTCCCTACAATTGCCACTGGGCTTAGCATATAGAAGCTTACTTTCAAATTGAGCCCTTCTTCTTCCTTCCTTTGAGGCCTCCAGTCAATCCCTCATCTTATGCTCAACGCCGCCACACTTGAAAAAACCTTTGGTGCCCGTCAAACACCTTCTTTGATGCTTATTGCCACACCCTTTACAAGTGGCAAAAGGATTTCTTTTTGTACTTTGGAATCGGTACACTAGTAGAAGATGAGGCACCACCAACTCAGGCCTTTTAGCCTCCCTCTCCTTCCTCTTACCCCTTGAAGTCTCGGGAGCACCCACTTGTTGATTGAGTTGAGCAATTACAACCTTGGCCAATAGCCATAGAGCATCAGAAACCTCCACATTTGACATGTCACCATTAGGAAGTTGACCTCAAGTGAGAGATGGTCACCGTCCTATCCACCATTCTGAATGACTTGAGACATATTCTGAAACGTAATGGTTAGGAATCAGGGATAAGCCTTAGAGGACTTATCTTTACCGCATGACATAGATCATGAAAAAGTGAAACATTTCCTAAAATGGCTCGTAGCCTCTCATTCATAATTGTGGTGTTCTTCACAACTATGAATAAGACTCTTATAGATGCAATATGGTGAATTTCTGAGGACTGTTAACAACGTAGTGCTCTGATACCAAGTTTGTCACAATCCAAGTCTAGGGCCTAGATGTGATACGGTGAATGGAAACCCGAAGGGACCCAAATAAGCCTCGTAGCATATAAACCGCACATCCTTGGCCAAAGAAGTAAAGTAAACAATAACAAGAGATATGATAAAAAAAGGGAGTGGGACTAAGGGAAAACTTGATATTCATAAAAAGGGAGTGGAACTAAGGGAAAACTTGATATTCATAAAAACATAAAGAGTCAAGCTCATAATATAAGTACATACAAGAATTACAAAGATAGTGTCCTCAGACTTGAGGACTCAACAAAGATTTCTTCAAAGGATCGTACCAGTTATATGGAGGATGATCAAGTGGTGTTCCAGTTCCTGCATTGTTATATCATGTAGGCATAGAGTATGCGTTAGTATGTTTGAATGTACTAAATATATAGGATGCAATGCAAGAAGACATAGGCCAATATAGTAAAAAATGCATAATAATAAGAAATAGATAAGTGTAATCTCAATATGACATGCATGATTAGTGCTTGAAATAAAATATGCTTGTAAATCATTCGACTTGCATAGAACATAATACATGCATGGGAAGAGATCTTAATTGACAAGAGTAAGAGCAAGTGAGCTACAACTTGGAATCTCGATGATTTCCCCTTATCGGTAAAGAGGTGGTCTACTTGCCAAGATAAACCATACTTCACCTTGTGGGATCCCATCCCATTTTGGAGAAGTAACCCCCCTTACCGGAACCCATCCCATTTTAGGGTGGATTTCATGATAAAGTGCACTAAATGGATCCACTAGTATAGTAAGGGTAAAGTATAATCCTATGTTGGCACATAGTTTGAGGAAAGGAGCATGAACCCTTGAAGATAGTCCACATTGACATCCAATCCATCGGTGCTGAGTCTAGTCCCACAGAATACTTGAAATGATCATACTTTAATCATTAGATGAATAGATTATAAGAACATGACTTAACTAGCTCATAAATATGCTTGACCTCTAATGGTGAGCCTAACTTGAAAACATAAGAGTAATAATAATAATAATAATAATAATAATACATAGACCTTTGCGTTAACATGAATGGCTTACCAGAGGTAAGAATCTTGAAATAGGGCTAAACTTGATACTTGTAACATCATAGATACTTTTTATGAACTCAATACATGTTTGAAAGCCCTTAAACATCATGGAGTCACTTGACTTGTAAATCATGAAATTAACTTGAGAATTCTTAACTTGACATTTTATCAGACACTTGGTGGGTTCATGATACTAGTTAAAAATCATGCAATTCGAGAGTGAAATAAGATAAGAAAACTTAATGCAAATCAACTCACCAATATATTGCAATACCCTCATGTTGGATACCTTGAAATCCATCATTAAATCTCATAATAGATCATAGTTTCATAGCTCAGAAAATGCATAGTCGATAGATCAATCCATGGTATAAGCTTGAAATAGATAATTATGCATAATCAATCAACATTTCATAAAACCCCAACATAATTTATACTCATAACCCATAATAAGAGATACTCATAGATAATACAGCTTGAAAACATGTAATTTTCATAAAAAGGAAGATTGGACTCCATAGGTGAAAGGACCCAATGTATGAAACCCACAAACCTCAAACTTGGGTTTTCTTAAGATGAGCCTAAAGAGAACTTAGAGCTTGAAGAGAATCCTTGATTCCTAAAGTTAGGCTTGAAATCCTTGAAATTTGAATGAGATATTTGGTTAAGTCTTGGAGAGGTTTTTGAGATGGTCTTGAGTGATATAAAGTTGAAAAATGACTATGTATAGGTGTTTTCACGCACACGCGGGCATGAGTTTATGACCCTAATGCCCTTGGCCGAGATAAAAAACCAAGGAAAATAATACATTGGCCCGCACGCTTGGCGCAGTGCAGACCAGACACAAACTTCAATTCTAACACTAATCCGCGGCACGAATGGCCACTGACAATCAAAAATTAGAGAAAATTATTTTTCACTAGGAGTTCTATAAAGTCTAGGTTATACCCATTTCTCCGATCAATTTTGCTCGCTAATCGAGAATATGAAGTTGAATTTTTGATATCACACATAGATTTTGAGATATATGGGAATTACGATTGTGGGCAATTTGGAAGCATATTTTTAGGGCGTTTCAAATGTCCTGCTGCTGGCGTCCAAATGGAGATTAACTTCTTTGGTGCTTTGGAAGAAGGATTAGTTTCTTCTTGGGGAACAACTTCTACTAGAACTTATTTTTAGTCTGGACATTCCTTTTCTTTTTCGGAGGAGGTGGAGAAGATGTAGAATCAACATGAATAAACATCCTTAGTAACTAATCAGGTAGTTTAGAAGTAAAGTCTTCAAAATTTATCACTTCTTTAATTTGTGATTGAATATGCTTTTTAATCAAATTTTATGGAATGCACGATGTTAAAGATTCAGTAGAGAAAACATATTGAGCTCTAGGCGGATCAAAAGCTTCCAGTTCACCTTGTGTTGGTATTATGTTGGTACACTTATGTTTAAAAAGAATTTTAACAAGGAAATATTATTATGTACTATTAATTAATGAACATGATACAA
Source organism: Solanum ossicruentum (assembly GCA_025774065.1). Taxonomy (NCBI): domain Eukaryota; kingdom Viridiplantae; phylum Streptophyta; class Magnoliopsida; order Solanales; family Solanaceae; genus Solanum; species Solanum ossicruentum. The sequence goes on along the minus strand of JAOTQR010103968.1, from coordinate 64,140 downwards.
AGTAGTCTATTCCTGTATCACTAATTCTGATACATGATCCATAAACAGAATGCATGATATATAAACAAAGTAGTCATTTTATGTATTTTTAATTTAACAGAATGCATGATACATAAATAGACTACTTTGTATCTTGTTGACATGTTCATATATTTTTTTGGCATAAGTGTACCAAAATAGTGCTGACACTAGTTGAACTGGCAGCATTTGATCTATTAGAGCCCAATATGTTTTTGTTACTAAATCTTCAAAATTGCGCAATCCAAAAATTTAAGTTACAAAACATAGTCAATCACAAAGTAAAGGAGTGGCAGAGTTTAAGGACTTTACTTCTATACCACCCAATCAGTTACTAAGGAAGTCCAAGTGTCTTTGTTCTACATCTTCTTCACCTCCTCCAGAAAAGAGGAGGAGTGTTCGGAATAAGGTACGGGCACCCCCAATAAGGTATGGCCAACTTTGAACACTATAGATACTTTTCATGAATTTAATGTATACATACAATCCCTTAATCATCATAAAGTCACTTGACTTATAAATCATGTAATAGACCATCAACAAATTTACAATCCTTGTCAAGACATTTTATCTAACACTTGGTGGATGTGTAATGCTAGTTCAAATCATACAATTCAAGAGTGAAATAATATGAGACAACTTAATGTAAGTCAACTCACCAAGACATAGTAAAACCATCATGCAGGATACTTTGAAATCTATCGTCAAATCTTATAATAGATCATAGTTTCATAGCTCAAAATATGCATAGCCTCAACAGGCAAAACCAATTCATCGTACAAGCTTGAAATAGACAAATATTCATATTCAATCAACATTTTATAAAAGCCCACATAATTTGTAATCAAAATCCATAATAGAAGATACTTATAGAAGATAAAACTTGGAAACACACACTTTTCATGAAAAGGGAGATTGCGCTCTATGGGTGAAAGGACCCAATGCATGAAACCCACATACTCAAACTTGATTTTTCTAGATGAAGTCTTGAAGGAGACTTGAATCTTGAATAGAGTTCTTGCGATCCAGAATCAAGCTTGAGACACTTGAATTTGAATGGAATATTTGGTAAAGAGTTAGAGAGAGTTTTGAGAGGGTCTTGAGTGATATAGAGTTGAAAACAATGACTAAGTATAGGTATTTTTACATATAAGTGGGCATGGGATTATGACCCCGAGCCCTTGGGCTGAAACATTATTTTAAGGGAAATATTAACAATGATCTGCGCCCCTGGAATTCATAATTTTTGAAAAATTATGTTTCAATATGGTTGCTATAAAATCAGGTTCATAACCATTCCCCTCTCAATTTTCCCCCTTAACACAAATATGAAGAAAGATTTCTGATACAACGCACAAATTTTGAGATATATAGAAATCACGATTATGGACATTTCCAAGACACATTTTTGGGGCCTTTTGGGGGTGTTTCATCATTATCTACCTCAAGCTGTGGGGACCTCTCTGTAGAAGCAGTAGTAGTGGCGGTGGTAGTTTGTGAACCCTCGGGTAATGGTGCTGGGGTGAACATTTTTGTCAAAGGACCAGGATGGTGTTGTGCTTACCGAGTACCACAAGGTTTTAGTCAGCCTTGATCAGGCTGGGATCTAAGGTACACTAGGCCTCAATCAATTGGTCTAGATGGTGCAAATTCTCCACCCTTGACTCTATAAAGAGATTGTATATCAAGCTAGGGAACAAGATTGAGGTGGACTTCTTTAGGGTGGCCTCATGAATCTGCTTAGCTATGAGGTAGGCCTAATATCATAACCTTCCTAGATGCTGCAACCAGTACTGCACCCTCTGGCATTAACGTATTATCAGTAAGAGTAGACCAGATATGTGATCAAATAATTTTCCACCAAAACTTGGCGGGAAACTAATCGAAGCCTTGACATTAGGCTATGAGTGTGTGGCGACCCAGGCAGGTTCTGGACCCTGCTCAGTAATATAACCAACCACCTATCTCATCAAGCTAGCTCTGCGCTTTGGATCTCTCTTCACTAGTGGGTCCCTTGTCTTCCCCACCTTGTAGTCAAACTCTACAGTGGATCTCAGAGTAGGGAACTTTGGTCCAAAAAGCATCCGACGGATGGTGGTCTCTGATATATCCACCTGCCAGTGCCTCATTCTCATCTCGATCATTCTGGGCTGAGTGAGGGGCTTCTTTCCCTTGGAAAGAGTGCTATGAATAGTGGATGCATATAATGCATAGAAAGCACATAAAACCAACTAAAATCTCATTGATAACACACAAAATTCTAAGTTTTAAGCACCAAAAGTGTTGTAATTTTACAACACATCAACCACTTTTTCTGACCAATCTTTAATATTGAGTTCTGTAATTTCCAGTGATTGTATTTAACACCGCTAAATCAATTTGGAAGATCACCAAATTTGCAGATCTATCATCAAAAGTGACATTGTTTAAAATCCTAAAATCTATGAAAAAAGATGATGGTCTATTTGGACACCAAATTAGTTTGGCGCATCACCAAACATGTTTGGTTGGCAAATTGACCTATTAACTGCGCAAGCTTTTCTTATGCTCAATTTTACATCCTGCTTTCCTATCACTGATTCTCACAGTCGTATTTAAGCTTGTTTTGCAGGGATGATCAAATAAAATCATATTGCATCTAAGTCATCTACACCTATATCCTACCATTGACGTCGATTCCCAAATGGCACCAAAGTAAGGCTAGGTCCAAAGCTCTTCATGACCTTCTTCTCCAGACATCCTAGAGAATCAAGGAGACAATAGCCCCAAGGCACTTGAATAAACTAAAAGTAATGAGGCTCAGGATAATCCTAAAGGAGAGAAGACTATCAACTGATGGGGTCATTTATCAGTACCCTGAGGTGTGGGGCACTCTAATGTTTCACAATTTCCAGTACTTAACACATCTTAGGATGTGGACATTCCAACTTGGGTCAGAGAGTTTCTATGTGGCCGATGCCAATGCCATTACAAAAAGCAAAAGTTGCATGAATATCACTCTCAAACCTCTTTATGTTGTGGAGGTTCGTGGTTTGCAGGTCCATGTAGAACAATATCAATGATTTTTTAGGATGCACCTACTGAAATTGACACTACCTAGATGATATGATGTAGTTGAAGACTTCTTATGACATTAAAGCTTGGTAGGCCCCATTTATTGGAATCCCATCTCCTTTATGGTTGGAGGAAGGAGTTGTCATTGAGAAGAGTGAAATAAACATCCCGGTGAGATATTGGTTTGGATTCACTAGCAGCAACTTGATGCCATTTCAAAATAAGTCAATTCTTTAACATCCAAAAGTGGCATTGGTTGGATGTATTATGAACTGCATCCAAAACTTGTTGAATCTTGTTACAAGCATCATCTTAGAGATCCTCACTAGGGAAAAGTAGGTGCAAACCTCACTTTTATTCTCTAGCCTCATTTTCACCTTATGCACGTGAGTCAGAGTTCCAATTAACAAAAATACCAACGTGGAGATCACTCCATCAACCTCTACTAATATCTGGAAATTAAAAGCTAAATTCCATAGGTTTGAAGAGGATGGGACTAAGAAGAAGTCGATTGATAAAACTTCAGTGGTTGGTGTTGAGGCCCTTAAAGTCTAGCACTACATAGCTATCAAGCCAGGCAGCTATATCTTCTGCCTCTCCCTCATTACCTATCTCTTCTACTCCACTCCCTTTTGTTGTTACACAATCTGATCCTAAGGTTTCAGATGGCCAACCCTCGATCATCAAAGCTACTATCCTTAGCATTAGATAATTAGCCAAGGCGGCTAAAACTCATGCCACTTGAGTTGAGTCGTTCATACATAGTAGCTTTGGCCTGTTAGCCAAGGTAGATGACACTCGTGCTATTCAAGTTGAGTCTTTCATGCTTAAGTTGATTGAGAGAGCTATAGGCACTACATTGGCCCCATGTATTGAGATCGAAAACAACGAAAAGGAGTTGATTGAGGCTCAGAAACAGAATATAGATAGGCTGGAGGTAGTTCTTGAGGATCATGGGAAAGAGTTGGCAAGAATTAATTCTTTTTGGGATGGATTGGAAGTGCCACCTAGAGATGGTTATGATGGCTCATCATCTATAAAAGCTGACATTGAATGTTTGAAAGCAAAAGTGGCATCTTTGAAGTGCACAAGCATTAATTATTTTTGGGATGGATTGGAAGTGCCACCTAGAGATGATATAAAAGAGATTTCCGAGGGCATGATGGGAGTTGATGTTTCGGGTGAGGATGATAAAGAAGCTAATGTAATAGGTATCTAGAGATCAATGAGGAGGCCCTAGGTGATGATCCAAGCCAGGTGGATCTTGAGGAGTTAAAGTGGTTAGAAGCAGAGATCGTAGACACTATGACCACAGAGTCCCTCAAGGACACATCTATGATTGACACTTCATGTGTAAATGAGCCCATGAGGCCGATGATTAATTTGGAGAGTGTACTACAGGATATAGGCATTAATACCCCCATGACTACTCCCTAAGCTCTACCATGACAACCATAACATGATTGACCATGTTCAGGTGGATTCTAATTCTCACTCATTCCTTATTATGACTAATTGATTTCGTTCTTGTATGTAGAGGACAAAGTCCCTTTTAGGAAGGGCTGAGCATTTTCAATAAAAGTCCACAATATTTCTTAATGATGATTGACAACTGGTTTTGTTATAGTTTGGATGAGACAATTCTTACTTTAGTTTTTGTCAATGGAAATTTGAGGCAATTTTTAATTTTTGAGTTGTAAATATTATTTTATTTTTGGTTGTAATAGATTAGTAGTTCTTTTAATTTCTTTTTTTTTATTTGCATCTAACAATTATTGTGAATGATGTATTTGATATTTGTGGCAAACTCCATGCATATGTGAAAAGCCATTCAAATTCATTTATCGTGTCTCTTGTCCTTAGCAATCCGAGTATCAATAGTCCCTACCTTTTATTCGGATAGTACCATGGATGAAGAGTCCTTGAATGACGAGAAAAACAAAAAGATTCAATAAGTGAAAAATGATGAGAAGAAAAAATTGCTTTAAAAAAGAGGACCCTCTAAAATTGTTGAAAGATTTTTGCCAATAGGTACACCTATGATTGAAAATCAAGAGAAAAAGGATGTCAATTGGAAAAGAAAAAGAATATGATTCAAAGGAATAATGAGTGTAAGGAGTGAGTGTAGAGTCCAATGAGGAATGAGGAACTATCATCCATATGCTATCCTCTTCATCCTTAACCCTACAATACAACCCGAATAAAGTCCTTTGGAATCCTACTATAGATGAAATCAAATGAACTCCAATTGAGAATAAGGTCAAGCCTAAGGGTTGAAAGTTACATGTCATTTCTCAATCGGGAAAGTTAGTATTGAAGAGATCCTTGGAAATTATGTCTGAATCTTGTGCGTATAGGATCTTCTTGGTGTGAGGGAAAATGACGAGGCTTTTGGACAATGATTAGTAGCTATATGAACTATTTTGAGCCTAGCCATGTCAAGCACACCTTATTCACCTCTTGAGGCTTCAAAATCGTGTAAGTGGTTTGTGGAAGCATTGAGCATAGACGACAAAGGTGGAATTATATGTGTTGCTCCCTATGGCCCTATTCGTAAGCGTTGAGTTAGAATGGTTGGAACTTGATTTTCTTGAGGGGAAGCAATAGCTTAAGTTGGGAGTTGTTGATGAGTGTATATCTTGGACTCATTTTTTAGGATTCAAATGTGAACACATGTTATCCTTAATATTTTCTTATGGATCAATTATTAACTAATATACATGTTTTATGACAAGAATGAGGATAAAAATACATGGATAGACAAGACACAAGCAAAGAAAAAAAAAGAAGAAAAATGCTAGAAGGGTGGTCAAAAGCGGCATCGCCAATATATGCGGCAGATATTCAATGATCCGATAAGACCATCTACTATGGAAATAACCAAGACCCCAAGTCCATGACCAAAAAGTGATGCATGAGAAGGTTTGATGGATTACCAAACATGATTGACGATGAAAAAAGATGTCATCTAATATTCCAGAGTCTTGAGATGTCAGGAGATGCAGAAGAAGGTGGTCAAGTTAATATTCATACATTATCAGAGTGCTCAATGATGGATGAACTTGACCATCGAATAGTGAATTAGTGCATAAATGTTCATTAACGAGAACAAACTATAAAATCATTTTGAAAGGACATTGCATGTCGCATTCAATATCAGATTTTATACAGAGACTATATAGAGAGAGGGATAAAATAGAGTACAGAGAAGCTTCTTCCTCAAGAAGTACAAGGGTTAGGTGATTTCAAGCTTTAGCAAGTAGAAATTAAAGAGTTTTAGTTGTAGTTCATCTTTCTCCTATAATTCATCTTACCCATGTTCTCAACTACTGATTATGGTTTTATTGCTTTACTTATGAACACAAGTGGCTAAACCCCAATGTTGGGGTTGTGTATATAACATGGGTCTTTGATTTATGATATGGGTCTATGACATTTTGATTATATTGATTTTAATTTTAGCTAGTTTACACTAATTGCTAAGTTCATGTATAATCATGAGGTTGAGAGGTTTACTTTAGATGTTTGATTATTGTATTAATTTTAGTAATTAGAGTATGCAATAGGTGCATTAGCTGGAAATCTTTTGGGGTTTCAGATGACTGCCAACAAATTTAGCTTCAATGGCTAAAGTATTAGGATATTTGCTATAATTTCTCAAGTTAGGTGTCATTGAGCAATTTTCATATGATGTCATAATAGATTCACGTGAAATACCTTAGCTTTCATAAATGAAGTATTGGTTACCAGCAACTTAGCTTACTCACATGTTTTTTAACTCAATTAATCAAGTGTTTAGACCCGGTTAATTAGATCTATCCGTATATTTGCACACCCCTGATATCTCTCTCAATCTATTGTTAATTTGCTTTCTAGAATTATTGTTAGCTAAATCTTGGTGTTTATTTACTCGCAACCTCCCATTCAACTCTACAAAATTCCTAGTTTAACACATTACTTCACCTGTTGAGCTATTCCCTATGAAATTCGACCCCAACTCTTGTTGGGTAATTATACTTATAATGATAATCCCTATTTCCTTGTATTTACTCATTCATATTACTTAGAAGCTCTTTTATTAATGACTTCAAGTTTTGGAATTTTAATTTAAGTATCGTGGTTGATTTTACTTTGGTTGTACATTCTTTAGTCGCGATCAGTTTTTCGGTCATTTAAAGTTTGGTACCAAAGCTCTATGTTAATTAGGCTCATGAATCAAGAGCGGGGTGTCTAGTAAAGTCTCGTGGATTGGTAGATAGACTTCTATACCCATTTTTGGAAGGTTATGGGGAACTTGATAGGAAAAGTTTCCAGTCTTTCTTTTATTTGTGCGTCTCTTCATAGCAACAAATTTAAAAGTATCTAATTTACTTCTTTTGTGCAAATGCCAATCACTATTGCCCGATGATCAGTGGGAGACCTTGAGCTAGCTGATGTAGTCCCCACCTATGGTTGATGTAAGGCTCGTGGTAGGTCCAAGGATCGTGGATGTTCTAGAGGGATAGCTTCGCCCAGAGGACAGACTGGATCAGCTTCACCAGAGCCTGTGATGAGTTATAAGGACCCACAAACCCTATTCTACCATCGTCAGTCCCTGATGCTATGCCTTTAGTTCAGGAGCTACTACTATGAGTATTGGATAGACTTTAGGGAGCTTCTCCTACTTTTGTTGTTCCCGATGGATTGACTCCTACAATGTTGGCTGGCCTTTCTACGGCTCTAGTTGATCCACCTATGATTCGTGTTGGTCCTTCATAAACCACAGTAGATCCTATTATAGCTTCGATTGTTTTGTCTCAGAATTCTCGATAGAGTACTAGGTCACATCTTCAGGGTTTATCTATTACACCATCTATTGCACTGCGTAGATTGTTGGTTCCACCATCTTCTACCAGCCTTGCTATGTCTACTATAGAGTAGAATAGTTTTGAGAGGTTTATTTGTCTAGCTCCCCCCAAGATATGATGGTACGCTCGGTGATAGGGTCTAGGATTTCTTAGGAAAGTGCTAGTACCAATTATGTAATTTGGCTATCCTTAAGTCACATAGAGTTGCTTATACCTCCTATCAATTTACTGGCTTGGACAAGTAGTGGGGGAGATAAGTTTTAGCTCTTAGAATGATTTGATCACTAGCTATGACTTTGGATCCGTTTATTGATGTGTTCTTAAAAAGGTTTATGCCTTATAGCCTTTGAGATAGTAGGCGAGATAAGTTTGAATGGCTTTTGTAGGGGTCCATGTCAAAATCAAATTAAGAAGTCAAATTTTATGAGTTTTCTAGGTATGCCTTATCTAGCATCCGCATGGATTTTGAGAGGATCAAGTGTTTTGCCAAAGGATTAATAGAATATCTTTAGGATGTTGTAACTTCATTAGTCTTGGCAAATGGTACTTTCTAGAGTGTGGTGGACCATGCCTATATGATTGATCATAAGACATGACCTTCAAGGTGGCAGTAAGAGGTTCTGCCAACATGGACAGTTCGGCGGACACCATCATGATATATAGAGTTTTCGAGATAAGGCCACCAGGGTCAGGCAGTTCATGCAACTATTATTTCCATCAGCAATATGGAAAGATATAGGTCTATTTAGATAGGTTGTGAGAACTCGTGCGGCTAGGCATGGTGGTTTCTCGAGGCAGCCATCTTAGTGGCGAAAGACCAGGGCTTGTTCTATTTGTGAAAAACTTGTCACTTGTCCTAGTGTTTCCCTTATCGTGCACCTATCCCTTAGTAATTAGGGACCTATCCAGCCCCAGGACTTGCAACAAAGAATACAACTCAGGGCATGAGAGTTTTGTACTAGATGGGGTAGAGGCCCAACAAGAGGTAGATCACATGGAGGTCCCATTTTAGTAGAGAGGGTAGAGTATGTTATTTTGTTCTAGATTGGGTTAAGGCAGAGACATGTGATGTGATTATTAGAGGTATGGTTTGGGTGCGTCACTATTTTTCTTTAGTTTCAATTTACCCAGGGTTTACCTATTCATATATATCATCTTATTTTTGTGAAGAAAAAGGATGGAACTATGTAGATGTGTATTGATTATCGCTAGTTGAACAAAGTGACCATCAAGAATAAATATCCTTTTCCTTAAATTGATGATTTATTCAATTAGTTGTAGGGTGCTTTAGTGTTTTACAATATTGATTTGATGTCTGGATATCATTATGGGAGTCTGACATCCCAAAAATAGCCTTCAAGATTCATTATTGCCATTATGAGTTTGTAGTTATATCCTTTGGGTTGACTAATGCTCTAGCTTCTTTTATGGAGTTGATGATCTGAGTGTTCAAGCCTTATTTTGATATATTTATGATTGTGTTTACAAATGAAATCCTGGTATACTCCAAGAGTGAGTCCGACCATGTGAAGCATTTGAGGATCATACTTTAGAGGTTGAGAGATGAGAAGTTATATGCCATGTTTTCAAAGAGTGAGATATGTCTTGAGTATATAGCTTTCCTAGGGCATGTGGTGACAAAAGATGGAATTATGTTAGATCTGGCCAAGGGAGTGGCAGTCTATTATTAGCTTTATAGAATAACATCTATGATAGAGATTTAGAGTTTTATTAGTTTGGCGGCGTATTATCAGTGCTTTGTGTAGGGATTATCTTGTATTGTAGCCTCATTGACTAGACTCACTCAAAAGGGTTTTTTTCAGTAGTTGAAAGAGTGTGAGGCCAGATTTCAAAATCTCAAAGATTATGGACCTCAACACCTATTCTTGCATTGCTCAAGGAGAGGGTACCTTTTGTGGTTAATTGTGATGCTTCTGGAGTGGGTTTCGGTAGATTATTGAGGCAGAAGGTATCACGACCTAAGCTTAGGGCCTAGATGTGACACAGCTAATAAGGAAGCAAAGGTGCTCCAAACAAGCCTTTTAGTATATCATTCACACATCCTTGATCGCAGAACCAAAAATAAGAATCAATAAGGCATAGTTAAAAAGGGAAGTGGAACTAAACGAAGTCATTGATAATCATAAATGCATAGAAGAGTCAAGCTCATACCATATACATACATAGTATCCAACAACACCTCTAACTTTGAATGGAGCAAGGGGCCAAGAAACTTCCCGGGCTCATCCTCATAATAATAAGTGTTCAACATAACAAGTAATCTCAACATAATATGAAATAAGCATATGTTGTCCTTGGAATTGAAGACTCATCAAAGCTTTCTCCGAGAATTGAACTAGCCACATAGAGGAGGATGATCAAAAGGATCTCCGATTCCTACATGGTGATAACATATAGGCATAAAGTATGTATTCGTATGTTTGAATGTACTAAATATACGGGATGCAATGCAACACAAATATAAGTCATCATATTCAAAATGCATATATATAAGAAATAGATATAATCTCAATATAACATGTATGATCAATGCTTGTAATAACCCATGCTTGTGAAACATTCAACTTGCATTATACATAATACGTGTGTGGGAAGGGACCTTGAATGACATGGAGCAAGCGAGCTACTACTTGGAATCAAAGGCATGTCACCCTTTTGGTAAGGTGACCGAGGCATGTCGCCTCCTCGACAATGTGATCAAGGCATGTCACCTCCTCAACAAGGTGTGCTCTACTTGCCATTGTAGACCATATGATAAATAATCTGAGGCATTTCACCCCCTCAACAATGTGTGGTATAACTAGATGGATCCACTAGTATAGCAAGGGTAATAATCATAATCCTATGGAGGCACATAGTTTAGAGACTAAAGACTTTATATAAGGACCCCTTGAGTCGAGCTCCCATCCTAAGCCTCAATCGGTGCCAAGTAAAATATCACAGAATCTTTGGAATAATCATAACTTTGATAACTTGTAAGAGATATGATAACATGACATGAGTAGCTCTTAAACATGTTTGAGCTATACTACTAAGCCTAACTTGAACTTGAGAGTAGATCATAATGATGCATGAACCCTTGCTTTAACATGAATGACTCACAAGAGGTAAAATCTTCAAATAGGGATAAACTTGAACTTACAATGTCATATATACTTTTAATGAATTGAATACATGCTTTAAGCCCTTAATCATTATATAGTCACTTGACTTATAAATCACGTACTAGATCATCAATAACTTGAGAATTCTTGTCATGTCATTTTATGAAACACATGGTGGGTTAATGATACTTGTTCAAATTCATACACTCAAGAGTAAAACAAGATGAGTAAACTGCAAATCAACCCACCAACATGGTAGTAAAATCCTCATGTAGGTTACCTTGAAACCCATCACAAAAGCTCATAGTAGTTCATAGTTTCATCGCTCAAAACATGGATAGTCTCAATAGACAAAATCAATTCATGGAGTAATCTTGAAATAGATATTCATGCATAATCAATAAATACTTGGTAAAAAATCCCAACATGATTTATGTTCATTTTTAATAATTAAAGATACCCATAGGTAATACAACTTGACACCATGTAATTTCCATTAAAAAAAGAAGGTTGGGCTCTTTGGTTTAAAGGACCCATGGATGAAGACCCACGTACCTTAAACTTTGAATTCTTGAAATGAACTTGAGGTAGACTTAGTGCTTGAAATAAGTCCTTGAGTTCCAAAATTGAGCTTGAAATCCTTAGATTTGAATGAGTGAATTGATAGAGTCTTAGAGAGGTTTTAGAGAGGGTTTTGTGAGCTATAGAGTTGAAAAATGGTTAAGTATGGGTGATTTCACGTTTAAGTGGGCATTGGGCTATGACACCAATGCTGTTGGGCGAAATGAGAAAAGCAAGGAAAAAGTTACACTAGTTTCTACGCCCCTAGCTTGATGCGGACCAATCGTGCTTGGTAAAATACACTACTCCGTGCCCCTAGCACGTAGCGGCCAGGGCGCGGACAACCATCAGAATTTTTAAAGTTTTAGCAAAAATTATTTTTCACTATAGGTCTTTTAAAATCTGGAATACCCATTTCCACTATATTTTCCTGCCGATCAAAAATACGAAGTCAATTTTTCAAAATCACGCATGAATTTGGAGATATATCGAAATTATGATTATGGGAAATTCCAAAGCACATGAGGGATGTTTCAATATCTCCCCCATGGAAATATTCGTCCATGATCATCTAAGGAAACATGTGTAAGAGAAATAAACATAAAGATTTCAACCCGACATGAATATAACAAATGCACTTAAGCATCATCTTTCAAAAAGTCTCAACATGAAAGTCAAAAATCACTATGAACTAGTTTCAATAAACATGAAATGCATGAAAAATGACATAAGGGCTAAAACTTAAGACTTGAAATCAGAGAGATGGGACTTGAGCTATTACCTTCATCTTGATTAGAGTAGAAGAGATATGGGTATTGCTTTTTCATGTCCGCCTCAGCTTCCCATATGGCACTTTCAACTTGTTGATTTCTCTAAAGGACCTTGACAGAAGCTACATCTTTGTTTCTTAAGCTCTTCACTTTTCTATCCAATATCTCCACCAGGAGCTCCTCATCGGTCAAATTATCTTCTACAACATCCACAACCTCTAAGTGCAATATCGCACTAGAGTCACCCACACCCTTATAGAAGACTGGATGAACCATATTTATCTCCATAAGTAACTCCAACTCATATGCAAACTTACCGACTCCACTTGGAACTCTATAAGGACCAACAAACCTTTGGCACAATTTCCCTTTCTTGCCAAACTAGACCATACCCTTCATGGGCGAGACTTTCAAGTAAAACCAATCACTAACCTTATACTCAAGATCTCGTCTTCTCACATTGTAGTAGGACTTTGGTGTACTTTTAGTTGTTTTCAATCTCTCCCTTATCAACCTCACCTTCTCCAAGGCTTCCATAACTGAATCTGTACCTAGCAATGCCATCTCCCCCACATCAAACCACCCAACTTATGATCTTCAATGTCTACAATATAAAGCTTCAAAAGGAGCCATGCCAATGCTTGAGTGGTAGCTATTGTTGTAAGCAAACTCAATAGATGGCAGATGTTCATCAGAACTACCCTTAAACTTTAAAACACAAGCTCTAAGCATATCTTCAAGAGTTTGGATAGTCTTTTGGGCTTGGCCATCCATTTGAGGATGCTAAGCATGACATTAGTACCAAGAACTCTTCGGAAGGACCTCCAAAAGTGAGAAGTGAATTGAGCACCAAGATTAAAAAAATGATTGACAAGGGCACCCCCTATAATCTAACCAATTCATGAATGTACAATTCGGCATGATCTTCGATACCATAAGTGGATTTAACTGGTAGAAAGTGAGCTGACTTTGTCATTCTATCTACAATGACTCAAATAGAGTCAAAATGTCTCCTATTCTTAGAGCCATCAACAATTACTACATCACCATTTTCAACTTCATCCAACCTAACCCCCAACCTAGCCAACTAGTGAAATTCTGGAGCCACCTCTTTGTTACCAACATCAATATGAGTTGGGCTACCCATAGACACTCTACTTAGAGCATAGGCCACAACATTAGCTGTTCCAGGATGATAATACACACGCATATCATAATCTTTAAGGATCTGTAACCATCTTCTTTATCTCAAGTTAAGATCTTTTTGTGTGAACACATATTAGAGACTCTTGTGGTCAGTAAACACATCAACTTGAACCCCATACAAATATTGACACCAAATTTTCAAATCAAACACTATCGCTACCAATTCAAGATAATGGGTAGGGTAATTTCTATCATGATCCAAGCCTAGGTCCTAGATGTGACACAACGAATGGTGAACCTGTAGGAACCCCAGACAAACCTCTTAGCATATCTACCACACATCCTCAGATATGGAAGCAAAATAAATACAACAATAGATATAAGTAATGGAAAGAGGACTAAGTGAAGCCTTTGATGGTCATAAAATACTCAAGACTCAAGCTCATGGAATAAGTACATCAATTATTCCAACAACATCTCCAAAATAGATTGGAGCAGGGCCCAAGACACTTTCGGGCTCACCCTTATAGTATCAAGTGTTCAGCACAAAGAGATATCAAATAGAAAGAATAACGTAGTTAGTGTCCCCGGACTTGAGGACTCACCAAAGCTTATCTTCCGAAATGCCAAAACTAACCATGTGGAGGATGATCGAGAGGTGCTCCGATTCCTACATTGTAACATCATGTAGGCACAGAGTATGCATTAGTACGTTTGAATGTACTAAGTATGTGGGAGGCAATGTAAGAAGACATAAGGCAACATAGTTAAAATGCATAATCAAAAGCAATGGATAGGTATAATATCAATATGGCATGCATGATAAATGCTTGAAGTAAACGTGCTTGAAAATCATAGAATTTCAAATATAAATTATATGTGTGGGAAGAGACCATAATCATAGACCAAGCAACTACTACTTAGAATCCATGGCATGTCACACCCTCCGTGAGCTGGTTGAGGTATCCACCCCTCAATATGGTGGTATGGACATGTCACCCCACAACAAGGTGGTTGAGGTGACTACCCCTCAACATTGTAGTATGGGCATGTCACTCCCCAACAAGCTTGTTGAGGTATCTACTCATCAACATAGTAGTATGGGCAAGTCACCCGCCAACAGAGATGCATGTTACCCCCTCAACAAGGTGATTGGGCATGTCACTCCCCAACAATGTGTGGTCAACTTGCAACACTAATGATACTTTTCAAGAATTCAATACATACATGCAAGTCTTAATCATCATAATGTCACTTGACCTATAAACCATGTAATATACCATCAAAAACTTGAGCATCCTTGTTAAGACATTTTATCAAACACTTAGTGGGTGTACAATGCTAGTTCAAAATTGTGCAATTCAAGAGTGAAATAATTTGAAAAAATTCAATGTAAATCAACCCACCAACATATAGTAAAATCCTCATGTAAAATACCTTGAAATACATCATCAAATCTCATAATAAATCATAGTTTCATAGCTCAAAACATTCATATTCTCAATAGACAATACCAATTCATAGCGTAAGCTTGAAATAGATAAACATGCATAATCACTCAACATTTCATAAAACCCCAACATAATTTATAATCAAAATCCATAATAAGAGATATCCATAAATGATAGAACTTGGAAACAAGTAATTTTCATAAGAAGGAAGATTGGGCTCTATGGGTCAAAGGACCCAATGGATGAAACCCACACACCTTAAATTTTGGCTTTCTTGATGTAGAATTCTAGGAGACTTGGAGCTTGAATGGAATTTTTGAGATCCGGGATTAAGCCTGAGAGACTTGAATTTGGATGGGAATTTTGATAAAATGGTTGAGAGGTTTTTTCAGTGATATGGAGTTGAAAAATGGCTAAGTATGAGATATTTCATGATTAAATATGCATGGGGCCATGACCCCAATGGCTTACACCGGAACAAAAAAATTAAGTAATAACACTACTCCACTATAGTTTTGCGTCGCGGAGCCATCGTGTACCCTCTCTGTTTCCAAAAATTTTGCAAATATTATTTTTGCGGTCTTCTAAAATCTGGGTTATACACATTCCCCACTCAATTTTGCACCCTAATCAAGAATATAAAGTTGGATTTTCAATATCACACACTGATTTTGAGATATATGGAAATTACGATTATTGGCATTTTCGAAGAACATTTTATGGGCGTTTCAATATCTCTCCCTTGGGAACATTCGTCCCCAAATATCAAAGAAACATGCATAAGAGAAGTTATCATGAAGATTTCAGCCTGACATGAATGCAACAATACATTTAAACATCATTTTCAAAAATCTCAACATGAATATAAAAAATTACCATAAACTTGTCAATATAAACATGAATGAATGCAAAATGTTATAAGGGCTGAAACTTAAGATTTTAAATCTTATAGGGGAGTAAAATTAGTACTTTCAACTTGAATAGAGTGGCAGAGATATGAATATCGCTTTCTTATGTCTGCCTCAACTTCCCATGTGGCACTTTCAATTTGTTAGTTCCTCTAAAGGACCTTGACGGAAGCTAGATCTTTGTTTCTCAACTTCTTCACTTTTCTACATAAAAACTCTAACAATACCTCCTCATAAGTCAAATTATCATCTAAAACACCCACAACATCCAAGGGAACTATAGCACTTGAGTCACCCACACACTTTCTCGAAATGGACACATAGACGACCAGATGTACCATGTTCATCGGCATAGGCAACTCTCATAAGTAACCTTACCAATCCTCCTCAAGACACTATAAGGACCCACAAATCTTGGGTTGAACTTCCCCTTCTTGACAAATAAAATCATACCTTCATAGGAGAGACTTTCAAGTAAACCCTATCACCAACATTAAACTCAAGATCTCTACTCCTGACATAGGAGTAGGACTTTTGTCTACTTTGGGCTATCTTCAATCTTTCCCTTATCAACTTCACCTTCTCCAAGCTTCCATCACCAAATTCGGACCTAGCAAAGCCATTTCCCCCACTTCAAACCACTCAAATAGGGATCGACAACACCTACTATAAAGAGCTTCAAAAGGATCCATACAATTCTTGAGTGGTAGCTATTGTTGTAAGCAAATTCAAATGAGTGGAAGATGTTCATCCCAAATAACCTTAAACTCCAAAACAGAAACTCTTTTTCGTAAAAGTTTGGGTAGTTGTCTTGGCTTGACCATCCTGTTGAGGGTGAAAAGTTGTGGTAAGCTGAACCTTGTTACCAAGACCTCTTTGGAAGGACCTCCAAAAGTGAGAAGTGAACTGAGTACCACGATCAGAAATAATAGACAAAGGCACCCTATGCCATCTATCTTACTCATGTATATAAATCTTGGAATAGAATTCGGCACCGTAAGTGGTTTTGACTGGTAAGAAGTGAATCGACATTGTCTTTCTATCTACAACAGCCCAAATAGAGTCAAAATATTCCTAGTCATAGGAAACCCAAGAATAAAATCCATGTTGATCTCTTCCCACTTTCAAGTAGGAATCTCTATATCTTGGGCTAGAACACTCGACCTTTGATGTTTGGATTTTGCTTGTTGGCAATTGTGACATACGGATATGAACTTAGCAATGTCTCTCTTCATACGACCCTACGAATACACCTCTCTCAAGTCTCTATACATATTTGTAGAACTGGGGTGAGCAGAATAGGATGAATTATGGGCCTCCTTCACGATCAATTCTCATAAACCATCCATATTTGGGACACACAATCTACCTTGGTACCTAAGGGCGCCATCTCCCTCTTGGGAAGAAACCTCCACTTTGTCATGTCTCACTATGGCTTTTGATTCTAACAAGGCGGGGTCAAGATCTTATTTTGCCTTTACCCCCTCAATCAAAAAAGACATAGAACCATCAAAAACCACTATACCACCATTATCAACTTCATCCAACCTAACCCCCAGTCTAGCCAACCGATGAACCTCTCTAGCCACCTTTTTGCGACCATTGTCAACATGAGCTAGAATATCCATAAACACTCTATGTAGAGCATAGGCCACAATATTAGCTTTGTCGGGGTGATAATGCACACTCATATCATAATCTTTAAGGAGCTATAACCACTACCTCTCTCAAGTTAAGATCTTTTTTAGTTAACACATATTGCAGACTCTTGTGGTCGGTAAACAAATCAACGTGAACCCCATACAAGTAGTGACGCCAAATTTACAAAGTAAATACCACGACCACTAATTCAAGATCGTGGGTGGGATAATTCTTTTCATGCACCTTAAGTTGTCTAGGGGAATATGCTATCACCTTATCACTTTAAATCAACACACACCCCAATCCAATACTTGAGGCATCACAATATACAATAAACCCTTCCAACTCTTCCGGTAGAGACAAGATAGGAGCGCAAATAAGCTTATCTTTCAAAGTTTGGAAACTCTTCTCACACTCATTAGTCCACACAATTTTTTCCTTTGGTTGGTTCTACTTAGTCATAGGAGAACCAATAGAGGAGAAAGCATTTACACCTCCATCTTGTTAAGATCTGCCTTAATGCTATTTCCTAACACCACATGCCTAAGAAAAGCAATTTATTTCAACCGAAACTCACATTTTTCATACTTAGCGTACAACCTTTCCTCCCACAAGATTTGTAACACCACCCTCAAGAGATCAACATGCTCCTCCTCATTATAAAAACCACCACAAACATATCATGTTAGGATTTAAAGACCCTATTCATGAAGTGAACACAAAAAGTGCTCGAAAATGTGCCTCGGAAGTGCCCGTAATCATAATTTTCATATATCTCAAAATTCAGGCGTGATATCAAAAATTTGACTTTGTATTCTTATCCAGGGAGAAAATTTGAGTGGGGAATGAGTATAACCCAAAATTTAGAGGAACCCGTAGCGAAAAATGAATTTCAATTTTGCAATTCCAAAAAAGCAATCCGCAATTTTTCCGCGACACAGACCTATCGCGGAGCAGGGTATTTTGTTGCCAATTTTTTTAATCCGGTCCAATGCTTTAGGCCTTTGGCTTAAATTTTCCCATGCATAAAAATACATGTACTTATCCATATTTCACCTTCATATCATATAAGACATTCCCCAATACTCTCTCACCCACTCAGAGAAATATTTCACTCAAAATTCAAGTGTCAAAACTCATTCTGGATCTTAAGGATTTCACTAAAACTTCAATTTCTCATCTCAATTTTCATCAAGGAATTCTCCAAAGCTAAAGTTTCAACCATTTGGTCCTTTCACCCATGGTGCCCAAGCTTTCTTTTAATTAAATTGCATGTTTCTATGTTGATTTACTTATGAGTCATACTTATTATGAATTTGACTATGAACTATGTTAGAGTTTTGTAAAAGTGTGACTATTTATGCATGTTTTGAGCCATCAATCTAAGATCTATGATGAGTTTTGATGAGGGGTTTCAATGAATTTTGCAAGGTGGTATTACCAACTGTTTGTGGGTTTATTTACTTTAAGATTTTTTCATGATTTCACTCATTAATTGCATGGTTTTACACTACCATTACATACTTACTAACTTTTCAATAAAATGTCCAGTATAGGGTTCTTGAGCTATTAATGATTCATTGCATGTCCTATGACTTGAATAACTTTATGATGATGTAAGGATGGTATATATGGTTCGATTTCATGAAAAGTATGCATAGTGTTGCAAGTTGACCACACCTAGGTGAGGGGGTGCTAAACCTCAATCACCATGGATGGTGGGGTACAATCCACCATCAGCCAATTGAGGGGTTGATACCTCAATTACCTTGGATGGCAGCATTCAATCCAACATCACCCAACTAAGGGGTTGATATTTCTATCACCATGGATGACGGGGTGTAATCCGCTGTCAACCAATTGAGGGGTTGTTACCTCAATCACCAAGGATGGTTGGGTGTGATAATCCATCATAATGTTTGTCTCTTACTACACATGTAATATGTTCTATGTACGCATGTTTTACTTCAAGCATCGCTCATGCATGCAATATTACTAAATGCTCATTTATTGCCTAATTATGCATTTTGATTATGTTGCCTATCTCATGTAGCATTGCATCCTACATTCTTAGTACATTCAAATGTAGTAACACATACTCTACGCCTACATGATGTTATCATGCGGCAACTAGAGCTTCTCATGATCATCCTCATCCTCCCCGTGGCTAGTACTATCTTTACAAAGCAACTTTGGGAGTCCTTAATTTTGGGGCAATATCTTTGATCTTATGCTATATGTAAAGACTCTCTTTCCTTTATTGTATGTTTTGAAAATGAGAGTGAGCCCGGTTGCTTGTCTTGGCCCCCACCATGTTCTATATTTAGAGGTGTTGTTGGACAAGTTATGTAATGATGCTATATTACTGACTCCTTTTGATTCTTTGGATGTTTTGTGAAATGAAGGATTTTCCCTATTTCCTTTGTCCTTGAAATGAAGGATGTGTAATGATAAGTAATGAGGCTTGCTTGGGGTCCTTTCGAGTCTGCCCTTCGCTGTGTCACGTCTAGGCCCTAGGCTTGGTTCATGACAGACTTGGTATTAGAGCACTAGGTTTTTCATGTTCCTCAGCATCCAACACACCGTGTTGAGTAGAGTCATATTCATGGTTGTGTTGTGCACCATAACAATGAGTAAGAGGCTATGAGACATTCTAGGAAATATTTTCCTTCTTCTTACTCTATGTCCTGCTATAGAAGTTAAGGTAAGGTTTCCCTCTGCCACCTTAATGATTGTTTTTTGCTATGTTACATCATGCCTAACATAAGAGGAAGAAGAGCCCGCACACCCGAGAAACAAACAGCTCATGAAGAACTTCAAGATGCTCTCACCTTGCTAGCTCAAGTTGTGGCTAATCAAGTCAATCAAAAGGCCCAAGCCCCTCATGCTTCTACTTGGGCATCTCGAATGAGGTACTTTATGAGGATGAACCCACTAAAGTTCTATGGGTGTAAAGTGGATGACGACCCTCAAGAATTTGTTGATTAGGTGTACAAAGTGTTGGTTATTACGAGTGTTAGGTCATAGGAGAAGGCGGAGTTGGCAACTTACCAACTCAAGGTGGCTCAAATATGGTATAGTCAATGGAAGGAGGAGAAGGGTAACAACAATGTGATCCTTTGGGAGGAGTTTAAGGCATTTCTCAATTGATTCTCCCCTCTTGAGCTTAAGAAGGCCAAAATGTAGGAGTTCATGAATTTGAAGCTAAGATCTATGAGTGTGAGGGAGTATGCCCTCAAGTTTAACCTACTTTATAAATATGCTTCACACTTGGTTACAGACTCAAGGTCTAGGATGAATAAGTTTATGATGGATTTTTTCGATTTGGTGAATGAGGAGTGTAGTGCCACTATGTTGATTAGTGACATTAATTTTTCTCACCAAATGACCTATGTCGTACAAATGAAGGGGAGAAGTTGAGGAAAAGTATGAGTGATGAGGCCAAAAGGGCCCATTTTAATGGTAAGTTCGAAGGTCTCAAAAGTGGTTGATTTCATTAAGCCCAAGATCCTACTCATGCTCTTAATAGAAGGTTTTGAAATGTCTACACAAGGCCCAAGGAGATGGTGATGTGGTGCCTAATGCTATGTGTCCAATAGATGGTAGGGGTCATGGTGGCCCATGCTTGAGGGACACCAATGCTTGTTTTGGTTGTGGAGAAGTGGGTTACACGAAGGTTAACTGTCCTCGAAATCAAAACAAGGGTAAAGATATTAACGAAGGTTAATTGTCCTCGAAATCAAAACAAGGGTAAAGATGTTAATCCACAAACATAAGGTGCTACTGCGGTTCCTTTGGGGAGAGGAGGTCAACAAGGTGGTGCCCCAAGGCACAATCGATTCTATGCACTCCAAGGGAGACAAGGAGTTGATGAGGTGCTTGATATTGTCAGTGGTATGCTTAATATCTTTGATTTTGATGGATATGCATTAATAAACCCAGGTGCCACTTTTTCTTTTATTACTCCTATTGTTGCCAAAATGTTTCATGTTGAGCCTGAATTGTTGTGTGAGTCTTATGAGGTGTCTACTCCTATTGGTGTATATATTGTTGCTAGAAAGGTCTTTAGAAATTGTACCATTTGCAATTTGCATAACATATTGCCTTTTGATCTTGTTGAGTTTGTTATCGTGGTTTTTGATGCAATTCTTGTGATGGATTGGTTGCATGCATATTATGCCTCTATTGATTGTAGAACTCATAGGTTCAAATTCCAATTTCCAAATGGACCTATTCTTGAGTAGGAAAGTCATGATGTAGTGGTCAAGGGTAGGCTTATCTCTTGCATTAAAGCCCAAAATTTGATCTCTAAGGTGTGTCCCTATCATCATGTGAGGTTTAGAGATGTTGAGTCCAAAGTCCTTCCTATAGAGTCTATTCTCGTGGTTAGTGAGTTTATTGATGTCTTTCGAAATTATCTTCGCAGTGTTCCTCCCGAAAAGAAAATAGGCTTTGTTATAGACCTCCTTCCCGATACTCAACTCATTTCTATTCCCCCTTACCATATAGCCCCAATGTAGTTAAAGGAGTTGAAAGAGCAATTAAGGGACTTATTGGAGAAGGGTATAATTAGACACAACCAATCACCTTGGGGTGCACTACTGTTATTTGCGAAGAAGAAGGATGGGTCCCTTAGAATGTGTATTGACTATCGACAACTTAATAGAGTCAACATCAAGAATAAGTATCCTTTACCAAGGATTGATGATTTGTTTGACCAACTTCAAGGGGCTACTCACTTCTCTAAGATTGATCTTTGGTCAGGGTATCATTAAGTGAAGGTGAGGGAGTGCGATATTCCAAAGATGGCCTTTCAGACTTGGTATGGGCATTACGAATTTGTGATTATGTCTTTTGGGTTGACTAATGCATGGGCTATCTTCATGGATCTTATGAATAAGGTCTTTAAATCCTACCTTGATTTGTTTGTGGCGGTCTTCATTAATGATGTCTTGATCTACTCTCATAGAGAAGAGGATCATGTGAATAATTTAAGGGTAGTGTTGCAAAAATTGAGGGAAAGAAGTTGTATGACAAGAATGAAATATGTGAATTTTTGTTGAAGGAGGTTCTGTTTCTAGGTCATGTGGTGTCTAGGGATGGTATTAATGTGGATCCAAAGAAGAAAGATATGATTAGAAATTGGCCTACACCATTGACCTCATCTGATATTAGAAGTTTCTTGGGCTTAGCGGGTTACTACCAGAGATTTGTTAATAGTTTCTCTTCTATTGCTTCTCCCATGACTAAGTTGACTCAAAAGAAGCCAAAATTTGTGTGGACCGATGATTGTGAAAAGAGTTTCCAAACCTTGAAGGATAAGCTTGTCTCTATTGGAAGGGTTGGAAGGGTTTGTTGTGCATTGTGATGCTCTCGGATTAGTTTGGGTGGTATTTTGATGCAAAATGGTAAGGTGATAGCTTATGCCTCCAGACAACTCAAGGTGCATGAAAAGAATTATCCTACTCATGATCTTAAATTAGCTGCCATGGTTTTTGTTTTGAAAATTTGGCATCATTCTTTATATGCGGTGCTTGTTGATGTGCTTGCCGATCATAAGAGTCTCCAATATGTGTTCACTCAAAAATATCTCAACTCATTCTAGAGCTTTTTAATGATTATGAAATGAGTGTGCATTATCATCCAGGTAAGGCTAATGTTGTGGCAAATGCTTTGAGTAGGGTGTCTATGGGTAGCCTAGCTCAAGTTACTGATGGGATCAAAGAGGTGGCTAGAGAGGTCCATCGATTAGCTAGATTGGGGGTTAGGTTAGGAGAGGTTGATTATGGTGTATTGTGGTTTTTGATGGTTCAAAGTCTTCCTTGGGTGATGAGGTGGAAGCAAAGCAAGATCTTGATCCATCCTTGTTAGAATTGAAGACCTTTGTGAGAGATGGCAAGGTGGAGATTTTCTCCCAAGTAGGAGATGGTGCCCTTGGGTACCAAGATAGGTTGTGTGTGCTTAGTATTGATGGTTTGAGAGAGAAGATTCTTGATGAGGTTCATAATTCTTCCTACTCTGTGCACCCCGATACTACAAAGATGTATAAGGATTTGAGGGAGGTGTTTTGGTGGTTGGTATAAAGAAAGATGTTGCCAAATTTGTATCGGGTTGTCATAGTTTCAAACAAGTCAAAGCCAAACACCAAAGGCCGGGTCCCCTAACCAAAGATATAGAGATTCTCACTTGGAAGTGGGATTAAATTAACATGGATTTTGTGGTTGGGTTGTCTAAGACTAGAAAGTGTTTTGGTTCTACTTAGGTTGTAGTTAATAGAATGACAAAGTGTCTCATTTCCTATCGGTTAAGACTACTTATGTGGACGAAGACTATGTTAAATTGTATATTCATGTGTTGGTTAATTATATGGGGTGCCCTTGTCTATCATATCGGATCATGGTGCTCCATTTACTTCTCACTTTTGGAGGTCCTTCCAAATAGGTCTTGGTACAAAGGTAAAGCTTCGTACGACCTTTCACCCTCAAATGGATCGCCAATCCGAAAAATTACTCAAACTCTTGAGGATATGCTTAGAGCTTGTGTTTTGGAGTATAAGGGTTGTTGTGGTGAACATCTTCCATTGATTGAGTTTGCTTATAATAATAGCAATCATTCTAACATTTGTATGACTCCTTTTGAGGCCTTCTATGGAAGATGTTGTAGGTCCTCGCTTGCATGGTTTGCGGTAGGGGAAATGGCATTATTGTGTTCTGATCTAGTCATGGAGGCTATGGAGAAAGTGAGGTTGATTAGAGAAAGATTGAAAATAGCCCAAAGTCATAAAAAGTCCTATGCCGATATGAGGAGAAGGGAGTTTGAATTTAAAGTTGGTGATTGGGTTTATTTAAAGGTCTCGCCAATGAAGGGTTCGGTTCGTTTTGGTAAAAAGGGTAAATTGAGTCCAAGATATATGGGTCCTTATAGGTTGATGAGGAGGATTGGCAAGGTAGCTTATGAGTTGGAGTTGCCTAGTGAAATGGACTTGGTTCATCTAGTTATTCATGTATCCATGTTGAGCATATGTGTAGGTGATCCGAATGCTATTGTTTCATTGGATGTTGTGGATATTATTGAAGATAACTTGACCTATGAAGAGGTTCCTGCAGAGATCTTTGACAGACAAGTGAAGAGGTTGAGGAACAAGTATGAGGCTTTCGTTTAGGTCCTTTAGAAGAATCAACAAGTCGAAAGTGCTACATGGGAGGCCGAGGAGGACATGCAAAAGCGTTATCCCTACCTCTTCCATTCTAATCAAGCCTAAGGTACAAATTCTAAGTTCCATATGTGATTTCAAGTCTTATGTTTCAGCCCCTATGTCATTTGCATGCATTTATGTTTGTGTTGACAAGTTCATGATGATTTTGACCTTTATGTTGAGATTTTGAAAATGGTGTTTAAGTGTATTCATGCATTTTGTTGGGGATGATTTATTCATGATTACTCTTCTTATATATATTTCTTTGACATTCAGGGATGAATGTTCCCAAGGGGGAGATATTGAAGTGACCCCAAAAAGTGCACAAAATTGTGCTTGGGAAGTGCCTGAAATAATAATTTCCATATATCTCAAACTCCATGAGTGATATCGAAAATCTGACTTCATATTCTTTTTCATAGGGAAAATTGAATAGGAAATGGGTAAAACTCAAATTCTAGAGGACCCATAGCGAAAAACGAATTTCGCCAAATTTAGCAATTCAAGAAGCAGTCTATGACTGCTCCACAATGCGGACCTATCGCGGAGCAGTGTATTTTATTGCCAGTTTCTTTTAATATCGTTCCAGTGCTTTGGGACCTTGGACCTAAGTTTTCATATGCATAAAAACACCTATACATAACAATGTTTTACCTTCATATCATACAAGACATTCCCTACTACTCTCTCAAATACATAGGCAAATATTTCACTCAAAATTCAAGTGCTAAAATGCATTCTAGATCTCAAGGATTTCATCCAAGCTTCAAGTTTCCATTCCCATCTTCATCAAGGAATTCTCCAAAGTCAAGGTATGTGGGTTTCAACCATTTGGTCCTTTCACCCATGGTTCCCAAGCTTCCTTTTTTACCTAAATTACATGTTTCTAAGTTGACTTTACTTATGAGTCTTATATCATGAATTTAACTATGGACTATGCTGGGGTTTTGTAAAAGTGTGACTATTAAGGCATGTTTTGAGCTATGAATCTAAGATCTATGATGAGTTTTGATGAGGGGTTTCAACGTATTTTGCAAGATGGTATTACCTAGTGTTGGTGGGTTGATTTTCTTCAAGATTTCTTGCATGATTTCACTGTTTAATTACATGGTTTTACACTAGCATTACACATCCACAAAGTGTTTGATTAAATGTTTGGTTTAAGGTTCTTAAGCTATTAATGATCCATTGCTTGTGCTATGAATTGAATGAATTTATGATGATGTAAGGATGATACTTATGTGTTGATTTCGTGAAAGGTATCCATAATGTTGCAAGTTGACCACACCTAGTTGATGGGGTGCTAGACCTCTATCAACATGGATGGCGGGGTGTAACCACCATCAACCAATTGAGGGGTTGATAGCTCAATCACCATGGATGTCGAGGTGCAATCCACCATAAACCAATTGGAGGGTCGCTATCTCAATTACCATAGACTGCGGGGTGCAATCCACCATCAACAAATTGAGGAGTCGATACCTCAATCACCTTGGATGGCGGGGTGTAATCCACCATCCACCAATTGAGTGGTTGATACCTCAACCACCATGAATGGTAGGGTGTGACAATCCATCATAATATTGGTGTCTTACGACAAATGTAATATACTCTACGCATGCATGTTTTACTTCAAGCATCACTCATGCATGCCATGTTTCAATATGCTCATTTATTATGTAATCATGCATTTTAATTATGTTGCCTATCTCTTGTAGTATTGAATCTTACATAGTTAGTATATTCAAACATACTAATGCATACTCTATGCCTACATGATATTACCATGTTGGAATCAGAGCTCCTCATGATCATCCTCATCCTCCCCATGGCTAGTACTATCTTTACAAAGCAAGTTGGTGAGTCCTCAATTTCGGGAACAAAGTCTTTGATCTTATGCTATGTATGAAGACTCCATTTCCTTTATTGTAAGTTTTGACTATGATGTTGAGCCCGGTTACTTGTCTTGGCTCCCGTTAAGTTCTATGTTTAGAGGTATTGTTGGACAAGTTATGTAATGATGCTATAAGCTTTACTCCTTTTGACTCTTCTGATGTTTTGCAAAATGAAGGATTTCCTTTAGTCCCTTTGTCCTTATATCTATTCTTTTATTGTTGTTTAATTACTTCTGTGATCAAGGATGTGTAATGATAAGTTAAGAGGCTTGCTTGTGGTTACTTCGTGTTCCCCATTTGCCATGTCACGTCTAGGCCCTAGGCTTGGATCGTGACAATTCATAAGATCCATAAATATAGATGGTGCATTAGTCAACCCAAAGGACATAACTACAAACTCGAAGTGCCTATACCTAGTCAAGAAAGCTGTCTTGGAAATGTCACACTCCCTCACTTTCACTTCGTAATACTCAGACCGAAGATCAATCATAGAGAAGTGACTAGCCCCTTGAAGTTGATCAAAAAGGTAATCAATCCTTGGTAGAGGAAAGTTATTCTTTATGGTTACGCTATTAAGTTGTCGGTAATCAGTGCACATTCTAAGGAAACCATCCTTTTTCTTCACAAACAACACCGGTGCACCCCAATGTTACTAGGCCTTATAAAACGCTTCTCCACCAAATGCTTTAATTGCTCCTTCAACTCCTTCAACTCCGCTGGGTCATACGATAAGGGGGAATAGAAATAGGTTGAGTATTCGGAAGAAGGTCTATATCAAAGTCTATTTTCCTTTCGAGAGGAACACTAGGAAGCTAATCGGGAGAATATCAAGAAACACATTAACCACCGGAACTGACTCAATAAGAAGGACTTTGGACTCAACATCCCTAACCCTCACAAGATGATAGAGACAACCCTTAGAAATCAACTTTTAGGCTTTAAGGAATGAAATGAATCTACCCTTGACCACCACACCACAACTTTCCCACTCAAGGATGGGTTCATTAGGGAATCGGAATTTAACCCTACGGGTTCTACAATCATTAAAAGCATATTATACATGCAACAAATACATCCCAAGAATGACCTCAGAATCCACCATATCTAACTCAACAAAATCACACAGCACGAAATTATGCAAAATGAACACAGGACAACTTCTAGATTCTTCTAGCAACAATGGACTCACCAACGGGGGTAGACACTTCATAAGGTTCACAAAACAATTCGGGACTAACAAGAAGCTTTTTGGAAACAAAAGGAGTGAAAAAAGAAAGAGTGGCACCCGGGTCTATCAACGCATACACATAAAAATAAAAAAAACCTTTAACATACCGATGATGACATCGGGTATCTTACCCACCCCTTGTCTCCTTTGAAGACCATAGTATCTATTTTGCCTTGGAGTAACCCCTTGTGGGCCTACTCTACCCTTTTGACCCATATTTGCACCTTAGCCTTGTCGACAACCATCTCTACCTTTGTTGTGAGCACGAGGACAATCAATCACCTTATGAACCACTTCAAAATAACCATAGAAAGCATTAGAGTTTTTCAAACATGGGCCAGTATGGCTCCTACCACATCATTGACACATAGGGTTAGGAACCACACCATCACTACCTTGGAACCTTGGGTTGTCATTAGCAAACATCCTATTAGGAGCATTGGAAGACCCTTGGCCTTGGAACTAATGGCCTTGAGGAATCAAGCCACCCTTGGAATTTTTGAATCCACCTTCAAAACGAGCCCTCTTGGACTCACCACTTCTTCTCTTTCAAAGCTTTTCCCCCTTTAGTTATTCAACATATGTCATGAGATGGGACAAATAGATATCGCCTATTAGCATAGGGGTATGGCATTCCTTATTAACCAAGTCCGACACACCCAACACAAATTTGTTCATCCTCGATCTCGGCTCGACGACCAATTACTGGGCATACTTGGAAAGTTTGTTGAACTTGAGGGCATACTCCCTCAAACTCACGGAACCTTGCTTAAGGTTCATAAACTCTATCATTTTAGCCTCCCATAGCTCTATAGGAAAGAACCATTTGAGGAATGTGGCTTTGAACTCCTCCCAAGGAATAACATCACTATCTCTCCTCTGCAACTTCCATTGTGTAAACCAAAGTTGAGCCACCCCTTTGAGTTGGTACGTCGCCAACTCTGTTCTTTCCTCCGAATTAACCCACATAATTGATAGCACTTTGTACACCTCATCAATGAACTCTTAGGGATCCTCATCCACCTTGGACCCATAGAACTCTGGTTGATTCATCCTAGAAAAATCCCTCACCCTTGAGGCTGGGGTAAGAGCATGAGGGGCTTAGACCCCTTGGTGAATTTGGTTGGTCATAGCATGAGCCAACATTGTAATAGCATCATGGAACTTATCTTGGGCCACCCCTCCACCTTTAGAAGCTTGAGGAGCAGGAGAAGCCCATTGTTCCTTGGGTGTATGGGCTCTCTCTAGCCTCCTTCTTGGAATCGACATCATTTAGAAGAGCAAACACCATTCGTTAGGGGAAAAAGGCTTACACTTACATTTAAAGCACAATATAGACAATGAAGAAGTGAAATATTTCCTAAAACATCTCATAGCCTCCCATTCATAGTTGTGGCGCGTTTCACAACTACAAATAAGACTCTAATCGACATAATATGTTTTCAAGGACCACTAACAACCTAGTGCTCTGATGCCAAGTTTGTCATGACCAAAGTCTAGGGCGCAGACATCACACGACGAATGGGGAATAAGAAGGAACCCCTAATGAGCCTCTTAGCATATCAATCACACATCCTTGGTCATGAAAGACAAACAAATACAACAAGAGATATAAGTAAGGGAAACGGGACTAAGGGAAGTCTTTGATAATCATAAAATACTCAAGAGTCAAGCTCATAGGATAAGTACATCAATTGTTCGAACAACATATCTAACATAGATTGGACCGGGGGCCAAGACACTTCCCGGGCTCACCCTCATAGTATCATGTGTTCAACATAAAGAGATATCAAATAGTAAGAGTAGTATATCTAGTGTCCCTGGACTTGAGGATCCACCAAAGCCTATATTCTGAAATGCCAAAACTATCCACATGGAGGATGATGGTGAGGTGCTCTAGTTCCTACGTAGTGACATCATGTAGGCATAGAGTATGCATTAGTACGTTTGAGTGTACTATATATGTAGGATGCAATGCAACAAGACATAAGCCTATATAGTCAAAATGCATAATCATAAGCAATGGATAGGTATAATATCAATATGTCATGCATAATCAATGCTTGAAGTAAAACATGCTTATAAGTTGTATAAGTTGCAAATATAGATTACATGCATGGGAAAATACTATAATCATAGACCAAGAAACTACTACTTGGAATCTGTGGCATATCACCCCCTCGGTGAGGTGGTTAAGGTATCCACCCCTCAACATGGTTGTATGGGGTGACTAACAAGGTGGCCGAGGAATCTATCCCTAAACTTAGTATATGGTCATGTTACCCCCCAACAACGTGGTCAAGGTATCTACCCCTCAACATGGTAGTATGGGCATGTCACCCCCTTCCAACAAAGTGGTTAAGGCATGTCACCCCCTCAACAATGTGATTGGGCATGTCACCCCCAATAAGATATGGTCAACTTGCAACTCTAAAGATACTTTTCATGAATTCAATGAATACATGTAAGCCCTTAATCTTCACAAAGTCTCCTTGACCTATAAACAGTGTAATAGACCATCAATAACTGGAATAATCTTTGTTAAGACATTATAGCAAACACTTGGTGGATGTACAATGTTATTTCAAAATCATCCAACTCAAGAGCGAAATAATATGAGAAAATTCAATGACCCACCAACATATAGTAAAACCATCATGTAAGATACCTTTAAATCCATCATCAAATCTCATAATAGATCATTCCGTCCTAAAGTCCCATTAAGACGGACTGGCACAGCTATCGATAAAGCTCGGGAGAACAAAACTCTATCCATGCATTATCCATACATATTATAAGGGATTACTACATTCAACATGAATTTATGAAAGTAAACAGTAATAACAAGCCATGGATATCCTATACTCCATTTGGGGAGAGCTACTAGCACTTGTACTTGCAGCATGTAATGCAGGTCCCCGATAAGGGATGTAGGTATGAGATAATGTACTGAATATGTAAGGCAGGAAATATTGTATATGAAGTAATAGCTCAAATGAAACTATGCACTAGTATAATGATAAGAGATGACCTTTAGTTATACTGTGGAATCATGTAATTTACGGTTTTTTTATTACTTACCTTTACAGTATAATCTATGCACATCATGTAGTACAAATGACAAGCTAATCAGTGGTAAATCTCTATCGAGATTAGTCCTAGCTAGGATTCTTCTTTCACCCTTTGGGCTACCCCCGTGATAGGAATGACCCTGGCTAGGTCATTCTTCCACCCCTAGGGTTACCACCCATCAATATGCAATATACTTTACCTTTCAATTAACTTATAGATGATTCTTTTGGTGGTTACAATATTAGATCTGTAGGACTATAGTTATATCATGTGACATGTAAATAATCATAAAATAAAATATGACCATGAAAAGAGTACGTTACACAAGTAATGAAATGCGTATAAGATAAAACAACTCGTGAACTTTATTTAGTAACAAGAACCCATATAACTTGGTATCTATGTATGTATGCAGATTTGGAGGTGACTATGTATGGGAGAATATGAACATATGAAAGAGTGGAGAAATGTTTAATAGTTATGTCGGAGTTAGTAAGTGTCCTAATGTATCAAGGAAGAATCTATATTTAATGCCAAATAATACGAAATCAAGTAGCCTTACATACATCGTCACATGACCTTGTTATTACCTCGGAGTGACCGCTTTTCCCCCCAAATGTTTATCTACAACATATTAGGCAATAATACTAGTACTTGCAGCAATGAAACACTTCTTGGCACCCCAATATCATAATAACTAACACCTATACAACAAGCTTATAATTAGCAACCCAAAGGCATTCCTTCAACCTTTTCACTTATAAACGTATTTTCTAACAACCATTCTTATGTGAATGTCATATACATCTTGTTTTAAACCGTCAATAGTCTTACAACAGCTCACAAGGCACAACACGTAACAATTATACACAACATACAAGTAGGCAGCATAACATTACGTCCCTTTGCTACATTACAACGTCAACAATTCCAAACTTTTACCAGCTTCAACCAAACTGTTCCCACAATACTTATACATACAAATAGTCTTAAAACAGTTCAAAAATATTCCTCCAAATAGGTGGAGGATTTCAGATCATAGTCCTCAATCAATCAGCCCACAATTTCTACAAACAACATACTTAGGATTACACGTTAAACCTCGATTGTTTATGTATAACCAAACAGTGAAGTGACCTTTATACATCATTATTGAACTAAACAAAATTAAGAAAAACAACCTTATTTCATAATCAATGCCACCAAGAGGAAAAAAGCTCCCAAATAAACAAGAAAAGTAGACAATAACCCTTGGAACACATGTTGTCCAAAATTTTCATCATATACAAAACAAACATACTCTCTTGTTTTTCATAAGAAAACCATACTAAACACATATGTAAACTTACTTAACATTACCTTCAAGATGTAGGGCTTCTCCAAGAACCCTAAAAGGCTCCTTGTGGTTGCTTTACAAGGTTAACAAGTGTAGAGAGAAAGCATTAAGAAAATCTAATTTTTTTTCAAGTTGAAGTGGCTTAAAGGTGTTGCTTATAAGCCCTTTTAAAGAGACAATTTTGACCGAATTTCTCTTGAATATTTATCTTTATTTTATCAAGTTAGTAATATACCATTTTTTCCCCTTTCAATTGGGCCTTAACAGGTTGCAAATTAATGGGCCTTTGCTGCCCATTTTTCCCCTTTCTCTTTAGTTAACTAGGCCTAAAT
Source organism: Solanum ossicruentum (assembly GCA_025774065.1). Lineage (NCBI taxonomy): Eukaryota > Viridiplantae > Streptophyta > Magnoliopsida > Solanales > Solanaceae > Solanum > Solanum ossicruentum. Next base: position 31,561 of record JAOTQR010103968.1, on the reverse strand, counting down.
CATCAAATGAATAGTAATGGGCTTGGGCCCCTTTTTGTATTCTTCTTGGACTGAAAGTATAGTCCATTTATGATGCTAATACATGGGCTAAAGTTACACACTTAACACGTACTTTATTCATAATTGGATTTGGACAGATTCGACGTTGGGCCTCGTCTCCGTCTAGCTAGAAAAAAGCTAAGTAAGTAGGTGACTCACCTGCTAGATTCCCTAGTCCTACAAGAACCTCAATCCCCTCACTTCATTTAAGGTTGCAATCTCTGCTATTTGACTTAAAACATGTATACACTCGATCCTCTTAAGCGTTAGAAGTACATATCGCCCTCTAATTTGAGATTAAAGCACTTTTAAAAATAGGTGCTAATTTAACCAAGCCATATCCTGTTTCATGTGCATAGGAATAGTACATGTCATGTGTGGGGTTTTTCGCATGCATATGACTAGTACATGTAACATGTGGAGTTTTACAAGATCATAGTTTCTGCCACACCCAAAGTCCCATTAAGGCGGACTGGCACCCGTTGCCAATAAGGCTCGGGAGAACCAACCTGTATCCATGCGCTTTCTATACATATTATAAGGGATTTCTACATTTGACATGACTTTGAGAAAATAAACAATGATAACAAGCCAAAAGGAAATGCATATGGCTAGGCCATTGGGGCCACGATGTCTAAAGTACGAGGCATGCCACACTTTAATTTACATAGTCTACAAAGCCTCTAGATAAGGAAAAGTATCTGATAAGGGCCGGGATAGGCCCCGTCTCGACTGACTATACAATACAAATATGTAAGCTATGGACACACAAAGCTCTGAAGCAACCTGGAGCTTGGTAACAATAGCTGGATCTCTTATACTCTTATTGGGGAGATCTACTAGCACCTGCACCTACAACATAAATTGCAGGTCCCCAGTAAGGGCCGTCAGTACGAGATAATATACTGAATACATAAGGTAGAAAACATTGTACATGAAGTAACAACTCAAATGAAATTATCCACTGGTATAGTATAAGAGATCACCCTTAGTTATACTATGAGATCATGTACTTTATATTTTTTTATTACTTTACCTTTACTGTATAATCTGTACACCGCAAGTAATATAAATGACCAGCTGATTAGTGGTAAATCTATATTGGCATCGGCCCTAGCTAGGCTTTTCCTTTAACCACTTGGGCTACCCCCCTTGATAGGATTGACCCTAGCTAGGTGATTCTTCCACCTCTCTGGTTACCACCCATCAACAAGCAATATACTTTATCTTTCAATTACCTTTGAGATGATTCTTTTGATTGTCATCATATTAGAGTTGTAGGACTGTAGATACAACATATGACATGTAAATAATCACAAAATAAAACACAACAATGAAAGGAGTAGGTTACACAAATATTGAAATGCATAGGAGGTAGAACAACACATGTACTTTATTTAGTAGAATGAGCTCGTGTATCTTGGTATCCAAGTATGTATGCAGATTTGCAGGTGACTATGTATGGGAGCCTATGAACATGTGAAAGAGTTGAAATACAATTACTATTTGTGTCGGAGTTGGTAATTTCCTTTATGTGCCCAGAAAGGATCTAGATTTCATGCCAAGTAATACGAAATCGAGCAGTCTTACATGCCTCGTTGTACGACCTCTCTATTACCTTGAGATAAACATCTCTTCTTCCAAATATTTATCTACAATAAAATAGGCGATAAAACTAGCACTAGCGACCAACAGATACATCTTGGCAACCCAATCTCATAAAAAAACAACAAATGGGCAGCAAGCGTATAATTGTAAATTCGAGCCTATTCTTTCAACTTTTCCAACTCAAATCGTATTTTCTAATACACATGCTGATATGCATATCATGTGTATCCTATTTTAGTGCGGTAAAAGTCTTATAATAGCTCATAAAGTACAACACATTACAATTCTACACAACATTCCAATAGGTGGCATAACTTTACACCTCTTCGCTACATTTCGGCGCTGACAATCCCAAACCTATTTCAACTTTACCCAAAATCTTCTCAACAAATCTATACATAAAAATAGTGTTAAAACAGTCTTAGCAAAGTACCAAAGCAATCATGAAAGACATGAGGCAATAGTCTTCCATCCATCAGCCAACAAGTTCTTACTAAGAACACAATTGCGATATCCTATAAGAACTCACTTTTGCGGACTGTAAAAGTGGTGCAAAAGCTTAGTTACATTACTAACAAACTATACCTTATTGAAAACATGATTCATACTTTATAATTTAGCCAACCAAGAAGAGAAAATCCTCTTGAATAACAAGAAAAGTTTACAACAATCCTTAGGACACATGTTGTTCAAATTTCCCGCACAAGCATAATTAGCATATATTTCTTGTTTGTCATGGGATAAGTATAACAAATACATGGATATTTCTACTGACCTTAACCTTCTATATATATGTTTCCTTCAAGAACCCTAGAGGGTTGTATTGGCTGCCTTGTGAAGTGAAGTAAAGCGAAAAAAGAAGAGTTTTTAGGAAGCTGAAAATTTGTTCCTATGTGAAATGACTTTGGGGGCTGTTTTTGAGCCATTTTGAAGGCTCTCTTTGGCTGACTATCTCTTGCATTTTTTCCACATATTAATAAGCTAGTGAGACAGAAGTTTGGTCCTCACACTTGGGCCTAAATGGGTCTCAAAGATGATGGGCCTTGGCTGCCCATTTTCCTAATTCCTCTTCACTTAGTTTGGGCCCAATTAGAGAAGTGGATTGTGAACTTGGGCCCTTTTATTATTCATATTAGTTTGTAAGTATTGTCCATTTATGATGGTAAAACACTGGCTAAAGTTACACTTTTAACACGTCTATTCATTATCGGACTTGGACAAATTCGATCTCGGGCCTTGTTTCTGTGTAGCTAGCAAATTTAAGCTAAGCAAGTAGGTGAATCACCTGCTAGCCTCCTAAGTCGTAAAAGCACCTCACTTCTTCACCTCGTGAAGTTCATGGTCTGCTCAATTTGACTTAAAACTTATTTACCCTCGACCGTCTTCAGTGTTAGAAATACTTATGGCCCTCTAATTTGAGATTCAAACACTTTTAAAAATGGGTGCTAATTTGACCCAACTATATCATATTTCATTTGCATACTACTGGTATTGTAAGAAGTGGGGTGTTATAGTTTTATACCCCCTAGGAACATTTGTCCTCGAATGTTAGCACAATTGGGGACCTTAACTAAGTTTAAACCTTTACTTACACAATCTTTTGACAACACACTAAGTATTCAATCACACGTACCTATTAGTGTCCTAATTCTGCATGTTGGACTCCCTCTTTGGCTTCAAATAAGTAAGGGTATCTTGATTTTATCGCATCTTCGGCCTCCCATGTTATTTCTTCTGCTTGTTGGTTTCTCCAAAGTACTTATACTGAAGCTATTTCTTTATTTCTTAGCTTCTTAACTTGACGATCTAAAATAGCAATAAGTGCCTTTTCATATGTGACATCTTTTGTAACATGCACATCTTCAATAGGAGTTACAAGGCATAGGTCACCTATGCATTTTTGAAGCATTAAGACATGAAAAACTGGATGAATCATTGAAAGCTCATGGGGTAGCTCTAGTTCAGATGCAACCAACCCAAACCTCTGAATTATTTTATATGGCCCTATGTAACATGGGATCAGTTTTCCTTTCTTACAAAATCTCATAACCCCTTTCATTGGAGACACCTTTAAAAAAAACCTAACCCCCTACTGAGAATTCCAGTCTCTCCTTCTACCATCCGCATATTATTTTTGACGACTTTGGGCTATTTCTAGCCGTTGTCGTATTACCTTAACCTTTTCTGTGTCTTGTTGTACTAGATCTATCCCAAGCAAGGTAGTTTCACGCACTACAGACCATCCAATTGACAATCAACATTTCTTTCCATACAAAGCTTCATAAGGTACCATCTTGATAGCTTAGTGGTAGCTATTATTATAGGCAAATTCAATAAGTGGTAAATGGTCCACCCAACTACCTTTAAAGTCGAATGCATAAGCTCGCAACATATCTCAAGTGTCTGAATAGTGCATTCTACTTGACTGTCTGTTTGAGGGTGGAAAGTTGTACTCAAATTCACTTGTGTCCCTAAACTCCTTTAGAAGGACTTCCAAAACTTTACAGTGAATTGAGCCCCTCGATCAGATATAATGGAGATCAGGAGTCCATATAGCCTTACTATCTGTTTGAGGTATTGCTTGGCATACTCTTCAGCCGTATAACCACACCTGACTGGCAAAAAGTGTGCTGACTTTGTGAGTCCATCAACTATTATCCATATGGAGTCAAGCTTCTGAAATGAGCGAGCCAACCTAGCAACAAAATCCATATTGATCATATCCCACATCCTTTTTGGAGGCTCTCTACACTGCATATAACCTCCTGTCATTTGGTGCCCTACTTTGACCTGTTGGCAATTTGCACATTGAGCCACAAATTCTACAAGGTCCTTCTTCATGCCTCCCCACCAAAAGATTCCCTTCATGCCATGGTATATCTTAGTTGATCCTGGATGGATGGAATATCGGGAATGATGGGCTTCTTCCATTAACCTCTTTCTTAGCTCATTATTATTAGGCACATATAATCTATTTTGGTAATAAAGTACTCTATTTTGTGTAAGGTCAAAGCTCTTTATCATACCCTGACTCACCTTTTCCTTAAGCTGTCGTAGAACAAGATCCTCAAATTATCTTTCTTTCACCTCTATGACCAATGAATACTCCACAACATTATGCACAACAACCCCTCACATTGAAGTTTCAAGAAGGCGAACTCCAAATTTGGCTAGTTGTCGTTGATCCTTAGCCACTCCTTGACTTACCATGGATTAATCACTAGTATTCATGATTTCCTTACGACTTAGAGCATCGACTACTATATTTGCCTTTTCCACGGATGGTATAGTATATCAACGTTGTAATCCTTTATTAGCTCTATCCATCTCCACTATCTTAAATTTAGGTCTTTCTACATAAGAATGTACTACAAACTCTTATGGTTAGTATATATGTCGATATGAACCCCATAAAAATAGTGGTGCCATATTTTCAGAGCAAACACAACAGTTGCTATCTCAAGATCATGTTTTCGACAGTTTTTCTCATATGGTCCTAGTTTTCTAGAGGCATAAGTAATTAACCTACTATGCTGTGTCAAGTACACACCCTAAACCAACTCTTGAAGCATCGCAATATACTGCATACTCCTCGATGCCTTTTGGAAGTACTAGCACAGGTACAGAAGTTAGCTTATTTTTTAGCTCCTGGAAGCTCCTTTCACATGCATCATTCCATTGAAACTTGGTTGCCTTATGTGTCAACTTTGTTAGAGGTATATAAATAGAAGAAAAACCTTCGACAAACCTCCTGTAATAACCTGCCAAACCTAGGAATCTCCAAACATCTGTGGGTATCGTTGGCCTTGGCCAATCCTTCACAGCCTCTATCTTTTGTGAATCAACCCTTATTCCCTCATCTAACCCAAGAATGCCACTGAGTTTAGCAAAAATTCACATTTAGAGAATTTGGCATACAACTGTCTATCACGAAGAACTTGTAACACTCGTAAGTGATTTGTATGGTCCTCTTCTGATCTTGAATATACCAAAATGTCATCTATAAATGTTATCACGAACATATCCAAGAATGGCTTAAATACCCTATTCATCAGATCCATAAATAATGTTGGTGCATTCATTAGCCCAAATGAAAAAACAAGAAATTCAAAGAGACCACAGCGTGTTCTGAAAGTAGTCTTAGATATATCTTCCTCCTTCACCCGCACTTGGTGATACCCTGATCTCAAATTAATTTTTTAAAAGCATTTGGCACCCTATAACTGATAAAATAAATCATAAATCCTGGGGAGGGAGTATTTATTATTAATTGTCACTCTATTCAATTGTTGAAAGTCGATACACATTCTCAATGTGCAATCCTTTTTTTCGTACAAATAACACGGTTGCACCCCAAAGGGACACACTAGGTCTTATAAAACCCTTCTCCAATAAGTCTTTTGACTGCTCTTTTAATTTACGCAATTTTGTCAGGGCCATTCTATATGGAGGGTTGGAAATAGGTTGAGTGCCTAGAAGCAAGTCAATACAAAAATCTATTTCTTGTTCTGGAGGTAAGGCTAGAAGTTCTTTAGGGAACACATCAACGAATTTATTCACTACTGGAACTGATTGAAGAGTTGGCGATTCTGTCTCCATATCTCTTATTCTAACTAAATGACATATATACCACTTAGGCATCATCTTTATAGCCTTAAGATAAGAGACAAATTTACTCTTTGGCGCCCCAATATTGCCTTCCCATTCAAGAACTGCCTCATTTAGAAAGTGGAAGTACACTCTCTTAGTTCGGCAATCCACGGTGGTATAGAAAGAAGTTAACTAGTTCATACCTATCATAACATTGAATTCCACCATTTTTATTTCAATATGGTCAGTCAATGTGTCACAGTCACAAACAGTTACTACACAGTCATAATAAACCTTTCTAGCCATAATAGATTGACTGGTTTGTGTGAATAATTCAAATGGTTTGTTCAATAATTTGGGTGTTCTCTTAAGCTTTCCAGCAACTAGTGGGGTAATGTATGATAGTATAGAACTAGGGTAAATTAATGCACATATATTATGTGAAAATATGGACAATATACCTATGATCACATTGGGTGAAGCTTCCAAATTTTGGGACTCCCCAGTGCATGTGATTCTGGACTCCGCTAAAGCTAGCTACCCCTCTTACACCTGTACCACGACCTATAGGTGCTTGTTGACCCCTACCTATTGGAGGAATTGACGATGATGATGCAACAACTGACCCAATAGATTGTTCTATATCACCCATACGCCTCCTCGAACAATCTCTTATCATATGCCTTAGCGTACCACACTAATAACATATGTCTTTCCCAACACAATATATACCTGAATGACTTCTTCCACATTACTTACAAGGTTGCTTACGAGTCATTTGCTGACCTGCTGAATATCCTATTGTCTATGTACCTTGTTCCTCACCTCATTGACCAAACTAGACCCTTGAAGTTATGGTGGAGCACTGGTTGTTGAGTAAGAGGATGATGGCCTAGGCGGTTTATTAGAAAACCGAGGCCTAGGCTCACCTTCAGATGGTGTAAACTTCCTTATAGACGTGGCCCTCTTGGATTGCGCCCTTTCAAACTCTTGTGTCCATCTCCTTTACCTCTGATCCTCCAACTTCTATGTAAAAGCTTGCATTCTAGCTATATCCATGTCTTTGTCAAAGGAAGCAATGGTATAGTCTTTGACCAGATACGTATCCAATCTATCCACATATCGATGAACTCTATTTGCCATAATAGCAACTACATTAGGAGCATACCTGGCCAGGTAATTAAATAGAAGGTTATACTCTATCACACTCATATTCCCTAGATGGTGGTTCAAGAACTGATCTGCACGGGCCTCTCAGATTTTAATGGCAAATAATGGTCAAGAAATGTCTCTTTGAACTCCTTCCAGGTAGTTAGAGGTGCATCTACACCTTTGGATTGCTTCAAAGCTTCATACCACAATATAGCCATACCCTTCAACCTATATATCGCTAACTCGACAGCTTCTGTACCTCTCACATGCATAATATCTAAAGTCTGTTGAATCTGATCAATAAAGTCTTGGGGATCTTCATTAGGATCCGACCCAATGAAGGATGGGGGTCCAAATTGATGAAATCACGTATTCTCCTGCCAGCTGCCCTATTTGCACCACCTTCACCTATAAGTGGACCTTTCTTTCTTTGACCTTGGCAAGAAACTATACGATTCAATAATTGGAGAGCATTTATCAGATCCTGCATGGTACCATCAATAGGTGGTTCTCGGGGAATTTCATTACTTTCGGATTCATCAAGAGCTGCAGGAGTTGGAGATATCTATGACAGAGACTCTTCTAGAACTTCATTCTGTTGTCTCACCTGGCTAAGTATACAAACCACCACTTCTACTTCCTTCCCTTTACCTTTGATTTCCTGGTTTTTCGCATACTTGCTCTACAAAACAATTTAGGGGTTAGACATAATCCACCTATTGCACTTAGCTCTATGGCACGATCTAAAGAATGAAAAGAAAGTAACAACTCCTACGTGCCATATAGCCTTATGCTTATAAATGTGGTGCACAACACATCGATAAACAAGACTCTACATAGACACGACTTTATAGACTCCCTAGGATGACCGGCTTTGATACCATTTCTGTCATGCCCAAAGTCTTGTTAGGGAGAACTGATACCCATTGCCGATAAGTCTTGAGAAAATCAACCTGTATCCATGCTCTTTCTATACATATTATAAGAGATTTATACATTTGACATGCCTTTGAAAAAATAAACAGTGATAACTAGCAAAAAGGAAATACATATGGCTAGGCTGTTGGGGCTATGATGTCTAAAGTATGAGGCATGACCATACTTTAATTTACATAGTCTACAAAGCCTCTAGATAGGGAAAAGTATCTGATAAGGGTTGGGACAGGCCCCGCCTTGACTAACTATACAATACAAAAATGTAAGCTTTGGACACACAAAGCTCTAAAGCAACCTGGAGCTTGGTAACAACAGTTGGATATCATATACTCTTATTGGGGAGATCTACTAGCACCTGTACTTGCAGCATGAAATGCAGGTCCCCCGTAAGGGATGTCAGTACGAGATAATGTACAGAATATGTAAGGCAGGAAACACTTTATATGAAGTAACAACTCAAATGAAACTATGCACTGGTGTAGGATAAGCGACCACCCTTAGTTATACTATGGGATCATCTACTTTATGTTCTTTTTATTACTTTACCTTTACTATATAACCTGTGCACCATAAGTAATACAAATGACTAGCTAATCAGTGGTAAATCTATATTGGCATCGGCCCTAGCTAGGCTTTTCCTTTAACTCCTTGGGCTAGCCCCCGTGATAGGATTGACCCTGGCTAGGTGATTCTTCCACCCCTCGGGTTACCACCCATCAACAAGCAATATACTTTATTTTATCTTTCAATTACTTTTGAGAAGATTCTTTTGGTGTTCATAATATTGGAGTTATAGGACTATGGATACAATATATGACATGTAAATAATCACAAAAGACAACACCATAATAAAAGGTGTAGTTTACACAAATGATGAAATGCATAGGAGGTAGAACAACACATGTACTTTATTTAGTAGAATGAGCTCGTGTATCTTGGTATCCAAGTATGTATGCAGATTTGCAGGTGACTATGTATGGGAGCCTATGAACATGTGAAAGAGTTGAAACACGATTACTATTTGTGTCGGAGTTGGTAATTTCCTTTATGTGCCAAGGAAGGATCTAGATTTCATGCCAAGTAATACGAAATTGAGTAGCCTTATATACCTCACTGTACGTCCTCTCTATTACCTTGAGATAACCTTCCCTTCCTCTATATAGTTATCTACAACATAGAAGATGATAAAACTAGCATTAGCATCCAATGGATACATCTTGGCTGCCCAATCTCATAAAAAAAACAACATATGGGTAGCAAGAGTATAATTGTAAACCCAAGCGTATTCTTTCAACTTTCCGCCTCTAATCGTAGTTTTGTAATACACATGCTCATATTCATATCATATGTAGCCTGTTTTAGTGCCATAATTGTCTTACAACAGCCCACAAAGAACAACACATAACCATTCTACCCAAAATACAAGTAGGCGGCATAACGTTACACCCCTTCGTTACATTTCGACGTCGACAATCCCGAAACTATTTCAACTTTACCCAAACTGTTCTCAACACATTTAAACATAAAAGCAACCTAAAAATATCCTTAGAAAAGTACCAAAGCAGTTATGGAGTACGTGAGCCAATAGTCTTCCATCCATCAGCCCATAAGTTCGTACTAAGAACACAATTGGGATATTCTATAACAACTCACTTTTGTAGACTGTAAAGGTGGTGCAGTATCTTAGTTACATCACTAACAAACTACACCTTGTTAAAACAATGAGTTATACTTTATAATTCAGCCAACCAAGAAGAGAAAATCCTCTTAAATAACAAGAAAAGTTCACAACAATCCTTAGGACACATGTTGTCCAAATTTCCAGCACAAGCATAACTAGCATATATTTCTTGTTTGTCATGGGATAAGTATAACAAATACATGGATATTTCCACTTACCTTAGCCTTCAAGATTTAGGTTTCCTTCAAGAACCCTAGAGAGTTGTATTTGCTGCCTTGTGAAGTGAAGAGAAAAAAAAGAGTCTTTAGGAAGCTAAAACTTTGTTCCAAAGTTAAATGATTTAAGGGGCTGTTTTTGAGCCCTTTTAAAGGCTCTCTTTGTCCAAATTTCTCTTGCGTTTTTGACCACATATTACCATATATTAGTAAGCTTGTGAGACAGCAGCTTGGTCCTCACACTAGGGCCTAAATGGGTCTCGAAGATAATGGGCCTTGGCTGCCCATTTTCCCAATTCCTCTTCACTTAGTTTAGGCCCAATTAGCCAAGTTAATTGTGATGTACTTGGGCCCTTTTATTATTCATCTTGGGCTATAAATATTGCCCATTTACAATGGTAAAACACGGGCTAAAGTTATACTCTTAACACGGACTTTATTCATTATCGGACTTGGACAAATTTGACATTGGGCATTGTCTCCGTTTAGATAGCAAATTCAAGCTAAGAAAGTAGGTGACTCACCTGCTAGCCTCCTAAGTCCTACAAGCATCTCACTTCTTCACCTCATTTAAGGACATGATCTCCTTAATTTGACTTAAAACTTATTTACAATTGACCCTCTTCAGCGTTAGATGTACTTATCACCCTCTAATTTGAGATTCAAGAACTTTTAAAAATTGGTGCTAATTTTAACAAACCATATCATGTTTCATTTGCATAGTACTAGTATTATAAGATGTGGGGTGTTATAGTTTTATACCTCAAAACATGCTTAGTCTCAATAGACAAAACCAATTCAAAGTGTAAGTTTGAAATAGATAAACATGCATACTCAATCAACATTTAATAAAACCCAAACATAATTTTTAATCCAAATCCATAATAAGAGATACCCATAGAAGATACCACTTGGAAACAAGGAATTTTCAGAAAAAGAAAGATTGGGCTCCATGGGTGAAATGACCTAATGGATGAAACCCACATATCTTAAACTTGGGTTTCTTTATACAGACATAAAGGAGGTTGGAGATTGAATGGAGTTCTTGACATCCAGGATTAAGGTTGATACACTTGAATTTGGTTGGGAATTTTGATAAAATGGTTAAGAGGTTTTAGAGAGGGTTTTTTAGTGATATGGAGTTGAAAAATGGCTATGTATGGGATATTTCATGTGTAAATAGGCATGGGGCCATGATCCCAATGCCTTAGGATGAAACAGGAAAATTAAGAAAGTGATAACACTGCTCCGCGAAAGGTCCGCATTGCGGAACCATCGCATACCTTATCTGTTTCTATAAATTTTGGGAATATCACTTTTTTCTATGGGTTTTCTAAAATCAAGGATATACCAATTTCCTACTCAATTTTCCCCCTAATCAACAATATGAAGTCGGATTTTCAATATCATGCACGGATTTTGAGATACATAAAATTACAATTATAGGCATTTTTAAAGCTCATTTTTGGGACATTTTTTGGGCATTTCAATTTCGCTCATGCACCTTCAGTTTCCTAGAGGAATATGGTATTAGGTTGCCATTTTGCATCAAAATACACCCATAACCAATTCTTGAGGCATCATAATAAACCGCAAAAACTTCCAACCCTTCCGGTAGACCCAAGATAGGAGCGGAGACAAGCTTCTCTTTCAATGTTTGAAAACTCTTTTAACATTCATCAATACAAACAATTTTTTCCTTATTTTTCTTCAACTTTTTCATAGGGGAAGTAATAGAAAAGAACCTATTCACAAACCTTTGGTAATAACCCGCTAAACACAAAAAATCCTAATACCCAAGGAAGTTGTCACGCTCAAAGTCCCGTTAAGGTTGATTGACACCCATTACTGATAAGGATCGGGAGAAACAACCTGTATCCATGCACTATCTACACATATTACAAGGGATTTCTGCATTCAACATGCCTTTAAGAAAGTAAGCAATTATAAAAAGACAAAAGGAAATGCATATGGCTAGGCCGTTGGGGCCACCTTGTCTAAAATATGAGACATGACCATAGTTTAATTTACATAGTCTAAAAAGCCTCTAGATAAAGAAAAGTATCTAATAAGGTTCGGGACAGGCCCTTCCTCGACTAACTATACAATACAAAAATATAAGCTCTAGATACACAAAGCTCCGAAGTAACCAATCTTGGTAACAACAATTGGATACCTCGTAATCCTACTAGGGAGATCTACTAGCACCTGTACCTACAGCATGAAACGCAGGTCCCCCATGAGGGGCGTCATATAAGATAATGTATTGAATATGTTGGGTAGGAAATATTGTATATGAAGTAACAACTCAAATGAAGCTATGCACTAGTGTAGGATACGAGACTACCAGTAGTTATACTATGGGATCCTGTACTTTATGTTCTTTCTTTACTTTACCTTTATTGTATAATCTGTGCACAACATGTAATACAAATGACCAGCTGATCAATGGAAAATCTATCAAGATCGGCCCTGTCTAGGCTTTTCCTTTCACCCCTTAGGCTACTCCCATGATAGGATCGACCCTGGCTAGGTGATTCTTCCACCTCAAGGGTTACCACCCATCAATAGGCAATATACTATATCTTTCAATTACTTTTGAGATGCTTCTTTTGGTGGTCATAATATTGGAACTATAGGATTACAAATACAACCTATGACATGTAAATAATCACAAAAGAAAAAACCATAATGAAAGGAGTAGATTACAAAAATAATGAAGTGTATAGGAGGTAGAACAACACATGAACTTTATTTAGTAGAACGAGCTCGTGTATCTTTGTATCCAAGTATGTATGCAGGTTTGCAAGTGACTAATTATGGGAGCATATGAACATGTGAAAGAGTGGAGTCATGGCCGTTTGTTACATCAGAGTAGGTAAGAGCCTCTATGTACCAAGGAAGAATCTAGATTTCATGCCAAATAATATGAAATCAAGTATCCTTGCATACCTCGTTGTACGACCTCTCTATTACCTCGATATAATCTGCCCTTCCTCCAAATATTTATCTACAATATAGTAAGTGAAATAATCATTAGCAACCAATAGATATATCTTGGCATCCCAATATCATGAAAAAATGACACACGAGCAACAAGCGTATAATTATAAACCCGAGTTTATCCTTTCAACCTTTCCACTTCTAATCATATTTTCTAATACACATTCTCATATACATATCATGTACAGCCTATTTTAGTGTTAGAGAATTCTTAGAAAAGGCCACAAAGCACAACACATAACAAATATACAAAACATACAAGTAGGCGGTATAACATTATGTCGTCTCGCTACATTTCGATGTCGACAATCCCAAATCTGCTTTAACTTCAACCAAAATGCATATAATATATTTACACATAGAATCAGCCTTCAAATAGTCAAAAAATAGTTCCAAAATAGATGTAGGTCATGGATCAACAATTCCCAACCACCAGCCCACAAGTTCGCACGAAGAACACAATTTAGATGTCTTATAAGAACTCACTCTTGTGGGCTGTAAATTAGGTGCAGCAACCTAGTTACATCACTAACAAAATAAACCTTATTAAGAATATAAGTATTGCTTCATAACTCAGCGAACCAAGAAGAGAAAATCCTCTCAGGTAATAAGAAAAGTGCATAACAATCCTTAGGACACATGTTATCCAAATTTCCAACACAAGCATAACTAGCATACACTTCTTGTTTTTCATAATCAAACCATACTATGTACACAAGTGTCATTTCATACATTTAACTCCAAGGTTTTAGGATTACTTTAGGAACCCTTGAAAGGTTGTGAGGGATACGTTTGACACATTGAATGTGAGCAAAGAATAACAAAGAAAAGCAGATTTTTTGTCAAAATTAAAATGGCTTAAGGGAGCAGTTTTAAATCTTTTTAAAGGGGGGTTTTTGCCGACCTACTAAGTCATTTTAAGCCTTACTTTAGTAAGCTAGTGATGCAGCTTCTTGCCCCTTTCACTTGGGCCTTATTGGGTTCAAATTGGTTGGGACTTGGCTGCCCACTTTTCCCTTTTCTCCTTACTTAGTTTTGGCCGAACTCACCAAGTGAGTTGTGTTGTACTTGGCCCCTTTCTGTACTATTCTTGGTCTGAAAATATTTTCCATTTATGGTGCTAAAACATGGGATAAAGTTACACCCTTAACACAGACTTTATTCATTATCGGACTTCGATAGATTTGGCATTGGGCCTCGTCTCCGTTTAGCTAGCATATTTAAGCTAAGCATCTAGATGACTCACCTGTTAGCTTCCTAAGTCCTATGAGTACCTCACTTCTTTCACCTTATTTAAGGTCATAATCTCCTCAATTTGTCTTAAAACTTATTTACACTCGACCCTCTTCAGTGTTAAATATACATATCACCCTCTAATTTGAGATTCAAGCACTTTTAAAAATTGGTGCTAATTTGAAAATACATATCACATTTCATTTACATAGTATTAGTACTGTAAGATGTGGGGTGTTACATCGTCCCCACCTTAGCAACATTTGTGCTCAAATGTTAGCACAATTAGATACCTTAACCAAGTTTAAACCTTTATTTACACAAACTTTTGGCAGCACACTAAGTATTCAGTCACACTTACCTATTAGTGTCCCAATTCTGCATATTGGACTTCCTATTTAGCTTCAAATAAGTAAGGGTATTTTGATTTCATCATGTCCTCGGCCTCCCATGTTATCTCTTCTGCTTGCTAATTTCTCCAAAGTACTTTTACTGAAGTTATTTCTTTATTTCTCAGCTTCTTAACTTGACGATCTACAATAGCAATAGGTACCTCCTCATATGTGAGATCTTTTGTAACCTACACATCTTAAATATGAGTGATACGAAATGGGTCACCTATGCACTTTTGAAGCATTCAGGCAAGAAAAGCTAGATGAACCATTGAAAACTCTTGGGGTAGCTCCAGTTCATATGCGAACTGCCCAGACTTCTTAATAATTCTATGTGGCCCTATGCAATGTGGGCTCAGTTTTGTTTTCCTACCAAACCTCATAGCCCCATTCATTGCAGACACATTTAGAAATACCTAATCCTCTATTGAGAATTCCTGTCCTGTCCCCGTAGCATCCACATATAATTTGTGACGACTTTGGGCTGTTTCTAGCAGCTGTTGTATCACCATAATTTTTTCCATGGCTTGTTATACTAGACCTGGCCCAAGCAAGGTGGTTTCAACCACTTCAAACCTTCCAATCAACGACCTACATTTCCTTCCATACAAAGCTTTGTAAGATGATATCTTGATACTTCAGTGGTAGCTCTTATTATAGGCAAATTCAATAAGTGGAAAATGGTCCACCTAACTACCTTTAAAGTCCAATGCTTAAGCTCGCAATAGATCTTCAAGTGTTTGACTGGTGCATTCTACTCAACCATCTATTTTAGGGTGGAAAGTTGTACTCAATTTCACTTGTGTCCCTAAACTCCTTTGGAAGGACTTCCAAAACTTTGTAGTAAACAAAGCTCCTTGATCAGATATAATGGAGATTGGGACTCCATGTAGCCTGAGTATCTCTTTGAAGTATAGCTTGGCATGCTCTTCAGCTGTATAATCACTCCTTACTAGCAAGAAGTGTGCTGACTTTGTGAGTCTGTCAACTATTACCCATATGGAGTCAAACTTCTGAAAAAAGCGAGGCAACTTGGTAACAAATTCCATATTGATCATATCCCACTTCCATGTTGGAAGCTCTATACATTGCATATAACTTCCTGGCTTTTGGTGCTCTACTTTCACTTGTTGGCGATTTGGACATTGAGCTAAAAATTCTACAAGGTCCTTTTTCATGCCTCCCCACCAAAACATTCCCTTTAGGTCATGATACATCTTAGTTTATCTTGGATGGATGGAATATCTGGAATGATGGGCTTCTTCCATTATCCTCTTCCTTAGTCCGTTAATATCAGACACACATAATCTATTTTGGTAATGAAGTACTCCTTTCTTTGTAAGGTCAAAGCCCTTTTATCGTACCCTGAATCACCTTGTCAATAAGTCGTCGTTAAATAGGATCCTCGAACTATTTTTCTTTTACCTCAATTACTAATGAGAATGTTGCAGCATTATGTACAACAACCCCTTCCTTTGGGGTTTCAAGAAGGTGAACTCCCAAACTAGCTAGTTGACGTAGATCCTTAGCCACCCATTGTCTTACCACGACCTGATCACCAATATTCATGATTTCCTTATGACTCAAAGCATCGGCGTGAACACCCAAACTAGCTAGTTGACGTAGATCCTTAGCCACACATTGACTTACCACGGCCTGATCACCAATATTCATGATTTCCTTATGACTCAAAGCATCGGCTACCATATTTTCCTTCCCAAGGTGGTAAAGTATATCAACATCATAATCCTTCATTAGCTCTTGCCATCTCTGTTGTCTTAAGTTTAGGTCTTTCTGCTCAAAGATGTATTGTAGGCTCTTATGATCAGTATATGTGTCAACATGAACCCCATATAAATAGTGGCGCCACATTTTAATAGAAAACACAAAAATCGCTAGCTCAAGATCATGTGTTGGGAAGTTTTTCTCATGTGGTCGTAGTTGTAAAGAGGCATAAGTAATTACCCTGCCATGCTGTGTAAGTACACACCCTAAGCCAACTCCTAGAGCATCACAATACACTGCATGCCCCTCGGTACCATTTGGAAGTTTTAGCACAGGTGCATAAGTTAGTCTGCTTTTCAACTCGTGGACATTGCTTTCACATGCATCATTCTATTGAAACTTTATTGACTTATGTGTCAACTTTGTTAGAGGTGTAGAAATAGAAGAAAAACCTTCAACAAACCTTTTATAATAACCTACCATACCTAGGAAGCTCCGAACTTCCGTGGGTGTTGTTGGTCTTGGCCAATCTTTCACACCTTCTATCTTTACTGAATCAACCCTAATTCCCTCATTGGATACAATATGACCCAAAAATGCCACTGATTTTAGCCAAAATTCACATTTAGAAAACATGGCATTCAACTGTACATCATGAAGAACTTGTAACATCTGTCATAAGTGATTTCCATATTCCTCTTCTGATCTTGAATATACCAAAATGTGATCTATAAATACTATCACGAACACATCCACGAATGGCTTAAATACCCTGTTCATCAGAACAATAAGAACTATTGGTGTATTTGTTAGCCCAAATGACATAACAAGAACTTCAAAGTGACCGTAGCATGTTCTGAAAGTAGTCTTAGGTATTTATTTCTCCTTCCCTTACTTGGTGATAACTTGATCTCAAATCAATTTTTTAAAATCATTTGTCACCCTGTAACTGATCAAATAAATCATCGATCCTAGGGAGGGGTTATTTGTTGTTAATTATCACCCTATTCAATTGTCAATAATCAATACGAATTCTCAAGGTGCCATCCATTTTACGTACAAATAACACTGGTGCACCCCAAGGGAACACACAAGGTCTTATAAAACCCTTCTCCAATAAGTCTTTTAGTTGCTCTTTTAATTCACTCAATTCTACCAAGGGCATTATATATGGAGGGATGGAAATAGTTTGAGTTCCTGGAAGTAGATCAATACCAAAATCTACTTCTCATTCTGGAAGTAAGCCCTGAAGTTCTTCAAGGAACACATCAACAAATTCGTTCACTACTGGAACTGATTTATGAGTTAGCGATCCTTCCTTCATATCCCCTACTCTAACTAAATGACATAAGAGATAAACTTACCCTTTGGCACCCCAACATTGACTTCCCATTCAAGAACTATCTTATTTGGAAAGTAGAAGTACACTCTCTTAGTTCGGGAATCCATGGTGGCACAGCAAGAGGCTAACCAATCCACGCCCATTATAATGTCAAATTACATCACTTCTAGCTCAATAAGGTCAGCCAATGTGTCACGATTACAAATAGTTACTACACAGTCATAATAAACCCTTCTAGCAATAATAGACTAACCGGTTGGTGTAGAAACTTCAAATGGTTTGTTCAATAATTTAGGTGTTCTCTTAAGCTTCCTAGAAATTAATTGAGTGATGTATGATAGTCTAGAACTAGGGTCAATTAATGCATATAAATTATGTGAAAATATAGATAATGTACCTGTGACCATATCAGGTGAAGCTTCCCAATTTTGCCGACTCCCCAGAGCATATGTGTGATTCTAGACTCAGATAGAGCTAGCTGTCCCTCTAACACCTCTACCACAATCTGTAGGTGCTTGATGACCTATACCTAAGGGAGGAACTGATGATGATGATACAAAAGCTGATCCAGTAGGTTATGCTACATCCTCCATACATCTCATTGGGCAATCTCTCATCATATGCCCTGGCGCACCACACCAATAACAAGCATCTGTTCCCACATGACATATACCTGAATGACCCCTTTAACACTATTTACAAGGCAGCCTAGGAGTTATTTTCTAGCCTGTGGAATATGCTGTTGTCCGTACACCTTGTACATCACCTCGTTAACCGAAATGATTGCTTTCAGACCCTTCAAGTTATGGTGGAGCACTGGCTGTAGAGTAGGAGGATGAGGTCCTAGGTGGTGTATTAGAAAGCAATGCCTAAGCTCACCTAGCTTGGGATAGTGTGAACTGCCTTGTAGATTTGGGCCTTTTTGGCCTACCCCCTTTCCAACTCTTCTATCCTTCTTTGCCTCTAATCCTCCAATTTCTGTGCAAAATATTGAATCCTTGCTATATCCATGTCTTTATTCAAGGAAGCAATAGTACAGTCTAACTCGATACGTATCCAATCTATTCACATACCGATGAACTCTATTTGCCATAGTAGCAACTACATTAGGAGCATACTTGGTCAGGGAATTAAATTGAAGGCTATTCTCCCTCAATCTCATATTCCCTTGGTAGAGATTCTATAACTGATCTGCACAGGGCTCTCAGAACTCTAATGGAAAGTAATGGTCAAGAAATGCTTCTCTGAACTCCTTCTATGTAACTAGAGGTACATCTATACCCTTAGATTCCTTCCAAGCTTCATACCACACTATAGCCACACCCTTCAACCAATGTGTTGCTAACTCGACAGCTTCTGTACCACTCACATGCATAACATCTAAAGTGTATTAAATCTGATCAATAAAGTCTTGTGGATCTTCATTAGGATTTGACCCAGTGAAGGATGGAGGGTCCAAATTAAGGAAGTCACGTGTCCTCGTTCTAGTTATCGTATTCGCACCACCTGCACTTATAATTGGACCTTCATGTCTTTGACCTTAGCCAGCAACTATACGAGTCAATAGTTGGACTGCATTTCTAAGATCCTGCACGGTAGCATTGATAGGTAGTTCTGGGGAATTTTACTACTACCTGGTTCATCAAGATCTGGAGGAGTTAGAGAGGTATGTGAAAGAGACTCATCTTGAGCCTCATTTTTTTATCTCACCCGACTGGGCATACCAACCACCACTTCTACTTCCTTCCCTTTACCTTTGTTTTTTCCTGGTTTCAATCATACTTATCGTACAAAACAATTTAGGAGTTAGACACAATCCACCTATTACACTTAGCTCTATGACATGTTCTAAAGAATGAAAAGAAAGTAACAAATCCTAAATGCTAAGTACCCTCCTGCTTATAAATTTGGTGCACAACACATCGATAAACAAGACTCTATATAGACACAGCTTTGTAGACTCCTTAGGATTACCCGCTCTGATACCACTTTTGTCATGCCCAAAGTACAGTTAAGGCGGACTGACACCCATTGCCGATAAGGCTCGAGAGAACCAACTTGTATCCATGCTCTTTCTATACATATTACAAGAGATTTCTTCATTCAACATGCCTTTAAGAAAGTAAGCAATAACAGTAAGCCAAAAGGAAATGCATATGTCTAGGCCGTTGGGGCCACATTGTCTAAAGAATGAGACATGACCACACTTTATTTTACATAGTCTACCTATCCCCTAGATAAGGAAACGTATCTGATAAGTTCAGGACAAGCCCTGCCTCGACTTACTATATAATACAAAAATATAAGTTCTAGATAAACAAAGATCCGAAGCAACCTGGAGCTTGGTAACCACAGTTGGATACCTTGTACCCCTACTAGGGAGATACACTAGCACCTGTACATGCAGCATGAAACATAGGTCCCCCGTAAGGGACTTCAGTACGAGATAATGTACTAAATATGTAAAGCAAGAAATATTGTTTATGAAGTAACAACTCAAATGAAACTATGCACTAGTATAGGATAAGAGACCACCTGTAGTTATACTATGGGATCCTATACTTTATGTTCTTTTTATTACTTTATCTTTACTTTATAATCTGTGCACTACATGTAATACAAATGACCAGCTGATCAGTGGTAAATCTATTTCTGGATAGGCTTTGGCTAGGCTTTTCCTTTCACCCCTTGGGCTACCCCCCGCTATAGGATGGACCTTTGCTAGGTGATTCTTCCATCCCTCGGGTTACCACCCATCAATAGGCAATATACTTTATCTTTCAATTACATTTGAGATGCTTCTTTTGGTGGTTATAATATTGGAACTGTAGGACTGTAGATACAGGCTACGACATGTAAATAATCACAAAAGACAACACCATAATGCAAGGAGTAGATTATCCAAATAAAGAAGTGTATAGGAGGTAGAACAACACGTGACCTTTATTTAGTAGAATGAACTCGTGTACCTTGGTATCCAAATATCTATCTAGGTTTACAAGTGACTATGTATGGGAGCATATGAATATGTGAGAGAGTTGAGAAATGGCTATTTGTTATATCCGAGTAGGTAAAAGCCTGTGTGTACCAAGGAAGAATCTAGATTTCATGTCAAGTAATATGAAATCGAGTAGGCTTATATACCTCGTTGTACGACCTCGCTATTACCTCAATATAACCTTCCCTTCCTCCAAATATTTATCTATAATATCGTAGATGATAAAACTAGCATTAGCAGCCAATAGATACATCTTGGCAGCCCAATCTCATAAAACAACACACTGGCAGCAAGCATAAAATTATAAACCTTAGCGTAACCTTTCAACCTTCCACCTCTAATTGTATTTCTAATAAACATTCTCCTATACATATCATGTGCAGCTTATTTTAGTGCTATAACAGTCTTATAATAGCCCACAAACCAAAACAAATAACAATTATACAAAACATACAAGTAGGCATAATGTTACATCATCTCACTAGATTTCGATGTCAACAATCCCAAATCGGTGTTAACCTTAACCAAATTGGATATAACATACTTACACATACAATCAGCCAAAAAATAGTTCAAAAATAGTTCAAAAATAGATGGAGGTTGTGGAGCAACAATTCCCAATTACCAGCGCACAAGTTTGTACTAAAACACAATTACGATATCATATAAGAACTCACTCTTGCGGGCTGTAAATAAGGTGCAACAACCTGGTTACATCACTAACAAAATAAACCTCGTTAAGAACATAAGTCTTACTTCATAAGCCAATAAGAAGAGAAAATCCTCTCAAGTAACAAGAAAAGTGCACAACAATCCCTAGGACACATGCTGTCCAAATTTCTAGCACAAGCATAACTAGCATATACTTCTTGTTTCTAATAAACAAACCATACTATGTACACAAGTATCATAACTTACCTTTAACTTCAAGGTTCATTCTTGCTTTAGGAACCCTTATAATGTTGTGAGGTCTACTTTTCACACGTTGAAAAGAGCAAAGAATAACCAAGAAAAGAAGATTTTTTGTCCAAATTAAAATGGCTTGAGGAAGCTATTTTAAATCCTTTTTAAAGGGGGGTTTCTTCTAAAATACTAAGTTATTTTTATACTTACTTTATTAAGATGGTAATGCAGCTTCTTACCCCTTTCACTTGGGCCTTATTCGGTTCAAATTGGTTGGGCCTTGGATGCCCACTTTTCCCGTTTCTCCTTACTTAATTTTGGCCCAATTCACTAAGTGAGTTGTGTTGTACTTGGGACCTTTCTTCACTCTTCTTGGGCTGAAAATATTGTCCATTTATAGTTCTAGAACATGGGATGAAGTTATATCTTTAACATGTACTTTATTCATTATCAGACTTCAACACATTTAGCATCGGGCCTTGTCTCCATTTAGCTAGCATATTTAAGCTAACAATGTAGGTGAGTCACCTGCTAGCTTCCTAAGTCCTACAAGCACATCAGTTCTTTCAACTCATTTAAGATCATAATCTTCTTAATTTGACTTAGAACTTATTTACACTCGACCCTCTTCAATGTTAGATATACATATCGCCTTCTAATTTGAGATTCAAACACTTGTAAAAATTGGTCCTAAGTTGAATAGCCATATCACGTTTCATTTGCATATTACTGGTACTGTAATATGTGGGGTGTCATGGGATTTAAGGATCTAGGCCAATTTCTTATCACCTCCGTCTTCTTAAGATCCACCTTAATGTCATGAACCAACACCACATACCCTAGAAAAGCAACCCGTTTCAACAAAAATTCACACTTTTTATATTTAGCAAACAACCTCTCATTCCTCTAGATTTGCAACACCATCCTCAAGTGAGTCACATGCTCGTCATCACTTCAGGAATAAATCAGTATATCATTAATAAAGACAACCACAAACATATCAAGGTAGGGTTTAAAGGCCCTATTCATGATATCCATAAATATAGTCGATGTATTAGTCAAGCCAAAAGATAATACCACAAATTCAAAGTGCCCGTACCTAGTTTCAAAAGTTCTCTTAGGAATATCTCACTTTCTCACCTTCGCTTGGTGGTATCTAGACCGAAATCAATCTTAGCAAAGTGACTAGCCCCTTGTAGTTGATCAAAAAGGTCATTAATCCTTGGGAGAGGGTACTAGTTCTTTATGGTAACCCTATTAAGTTGCCGGTAATCTATGACCATCCTAAGGGAACCATATTCTTTCTCACAAATGACACCAGTGCAACCCAAGGTGACATTCTAGGCCTTATGGATTGATCCTTCAACTCCACCGAGGCTATATGTAAGGGGGAATGGAAATGGATTGTGTATCGGCAAGGAGGTCTATACCAAAAACTATTTCTCTTTTAGGAGGAACACCAGGAAGCTCATCAAGAAAGACATCAAGAAACTCATTGACCACTGGAACTAACTCAATAGGAAGGACTTTAGACTCAGTATCACTAACTCTTACCAGATGGTAAATGCAACCACTAGAAATCAACTTTTGGGCTTTAAGACAACAAATGAATCTACCCTTGACCACTACATTACAACTTTCCCACTCAATGACAAGCTCATTAGGGAATTGGAATTTAACTTTATGGCTTCTACAGTCAATAGAAGCATGATATGTATATAACCAATCCATCCCAAAAATGATACCAAAATCCACCATATCAAATTCAACAAAATCACAAGTCAAGACTTTATGCAATATGAATACGGGATAATTTCTATAGACTCTTTCAGCAACAATGATTCACCAATGAGGGCAGACACTTCATAAGGTTCAGACAATAATTCTAGATTCACATGAAGCTTTTTGGTAACAAAAAGAGTAATGAAGGAAAGAGTAGAACCAGGATCTATCAAAGCATACACATCATAATGAAAAACCTTTAACATACTATGACTAAATCAGGAAGCTTATCCACCCCTTGCCTTCCTTGGAGTGCATAGAACCTATTTTTCCTTGGAGCACCCCCTTGTTAGCCTCCCTTTGCCCTTTGACTCGCATTATCATCTTGGACTGAAGGAAAACCATCTCTACCTTTGTTTTGAGCATCAAAACAATTAACAACCTTATGACCCACTTCACCAAAACCAAATATTAGAGTTTCTCAAATATGGGCCACCATGTTTTCTGCCACATCTTTGGCACTTAGAATTAGATATTCTACTTTACCACCTTGGAATCTTTGGTTACCATTAGAAAATCTCTTGTTAGGAGCATTAGAAGACCCTTAGCCTTGTAACTTGTGATCTTGAGGAAATCGACTACCCTCGGAACCATGGACACCACCTTCAAATCGAGCCCTGTTAAACTCTCCACTTCTTCTCTTTCTAAGATTTTCCTTTTCTAGTTGTTTAGCATACGTCATAAGCCGATACAAATAAATATCACTAACTATAATGGCACTATGACACTATTCATTAAGCAAGTTGGACACATTCGTCACAAATTTGTTCATTTTAGTTCTAGGGTCAGCCACCAAATGTGGAGCATACTTGGAAAGCTTGTTGAACTTAAGGGTACAATCCTTCACACTCATGGAACCTTAATTGAGGTTCAAAAAATCCATCATCTTAGCCTCTCTTGACTCAATAGGAAAGAAACCGGTTGAGAAATGCAGCTTTGAAGTCCTCCCAAGGAGTAGCATCATCATCTTTCTTCTCTAATTTTCATTGAGAAAACAAAGTTTGGGCCATAACATTGAGTTGGTAGGCAGCTAGCTCCACCTTATCCTCTAAATTGACCCCCATGATAGATAGCACCTTATACACCTCATCGATGAACTCTTGGGGATCCTCATCCACCTTGGACCCATGAAACTCTAATGGATTTATTCTTGTGAAAGCCCTCACCCTTAAGGCCAGAGTGGGAGCATGAGGGGCTTAGGCCCATTGATTCATTTGGTTGGTCATAGCATGGGCCGACATTGTGATGGTATCCTGGAATTCACCATGGGCTACCCCACCATTTTGAGTAACTTGAGGAGCGAGAAGGGCCGATTGGTCCTCGGTAGTATGGGCTCTCCCTAACCTTCCTCTTTGTATCGACATGATCTAGATGAAACAAGAGCATTTCTTATGGGAGAAGTCTTGTATTTACATGCAAAACATGATATAGAGCATGAAGAAGTGAAACATTTCATCAAAATGCCTCATAGCCTCCCAATCATAGTTATTGCGCACTTGACAACTATGAATAAGACTCTAATTGATGCGATGTGTTGGAATTTTGAGGATCATTAACAACCTAGTGCTCTGATACAAAGCTTGTCATAGTCCAAGCATAGGGACAACACGTGACACGGCGAATGGGGAACCCAAAAGGACCCCAAAGAAGCCTCTTAGCATATAATTCATACAATCCTTGGTCGTGGAAGTAAAATAAGCATCAATAAGGCATAATTAAAAGGGAAGCGAAACTAAGGGATGTCTTTGATAATCATAAAAGCATAGAAGAGTCAAGCTCATAGTATGTACATACATAGTATCCCACAACGCATCTAACTTGGAATGGAACGGGGACCAAGACACTTTCCAGACTCACCCTCATAATAATAGGTGTTCAACATAAGAAGAAGTGTCAACATAAAATGAACATAGTATCCTCGAAATTGAGGACTCACCAAATATTTCTTCGAGAATTGAACTAGTCATGTGGAGGGGGATGATCAAAAGGAGCTCTGATTCCTACATGGTGACATCATGTAGGTATAGAGTTTACATTAGTACATTTGAATGTACTAAGTATGGAGGATGCAATGCAACAAGGATATAAATCATCATATTTGAAATGCATACATATAAGCAATAGATACAATCTCAATATGACATGTATAATTATTGCTTATAATAACCTATGCTTGTAAAATATTCAACTTGTATAATAAATAATACATGTGTGGGAAGAGACCTTAACCGACATAGACTAAATGAGCTATTACTTGGAATCCAAGGCATGTTACCCACTTGGTAAGATGATCGAGGCATGTCACCCGCTTGACAAGGTGATCAAGGCATGTAACCCATTCGACAAGGTGTGGTCTACTTGCCATAATAAACCACACCATGAATAACTGAGGCATGTCACCCTCTCGACAAGTTGTGGTATAACTAGATGGATCTACTAGTATAGCAAGGGTAATAATTATAATCCTATGGTAGCACATAGTTTAGAGACTAAAGACTTTATATAAGGACTCCTTGAGCCGAGTCCCCATTTTAAGGCTCAATCGGTGTTATCAAATGGCATAGAATACTTGGAATAATCATAACCTTAATAACTTGTAAGAGACATGATAATATGACATGAGTAGCTCTTAAATATGCTTGACCTCTACTAGTTAGCCTAACTTGAACATGAGAGTAGATTATAATCATACATGAACCCTTGCTTTAACATGAATTGCTCACAAGAAGTAAAATATTGAGATAGGGCTAAACTTGATACTTGCAACATCATAGATAATTTTCATGAATTCATACATGCTTGAAGCCCGAAATCATCATATAGTCACTTAACTTGTAGATCATGTAATAGATCATCAATAACTTGAGAATTCTTATCATTTCATTTTATCAAACACATGGTGGGTTCACATATGTGTTCAAAATCATGCAATTCAAGAGTAAAGCAAGATGAGTAAACTCCATGAAAATCAACGCATAAACATAGTAGTAAAACCCTCGTACAGGGTACCTTGATGTGCATCACAAAAGCTCATAATAGTTCATTTCATAGCTCAAAACATGCATAGTCTGAATAGACAAAACCAATTGATAGAGTAAGATTGAACTAGATATTCATTAAAAATCAAACAATACTCGATAAAACCTCAACATGATTTACGTTCATATTTCATAATAAAAGATACCCATAAGTAATACAACTTGAAACCATGCAATTTTCATATAAAAGAGAAGGTTGGGCTCCATGGGTGAAAGGACTAATGGTTGAAGACCCATATACCTTAAACTTTGAATTACTTGAAATGAACTAGAGGTAGACTTACAGGTTGAAATAAGTCCTTGAGTTTCAAAATTGAGCTTGAAATCCATAGATTTGACTTAGAGAATTGATAGAGTCTTAGAGAGGGTTTTGTAAGTTATAGAGTTCAAATATCGCGAAGTCTGGGTGATATCACTTTTAAATGGATATGGGGCTATGAACCCAATGCCCTTAGGAAAAATAAGAAACCAAGGGAAATGTTACACTAGTTTGTGCCCCTAGCGCAAAGCGGACCAATCATGCCTGGCAAAATACACTTCTCCGGGCCCCTAGCACATTGCGGCCAGGGCACGAACAACAACTAAAATTCAAAAATTATTTTTCACTATGGGTCTTCTAAAATATGGATTATGCCCATTTCCCACTTAGTTATTCCTCCGATCAAGAATATGAAGTCAGATTTTCAAAATCATGCACATATTTTTAGATACATGTAAATTATGATTTTGTGGCATTTCGAAGTACATGAGGGGTGTTTCAAATGGGGAGAGTAATAGAATATGCATCAAGGAAGTTGAGGGTGTATGAGCGGAACTACACTTCTCATGATTTAGAGTTAGTTGTGGTGGAGGTTGTATTAAAGTTGTGGAAACATTATGTTTCTGGGGTGCATTGTGAGATGTTTACTAGTCATCGAAGTCTCAAATATATTTTCTCTTAGCCTAATTTGAACATCAGACAATGTAAGTAGTTGGAGTTGTTAAAAGACTATAACATCTCTATCCTATAACACCCAGACAAGACGAATGTAGTAGAAAATGCTTTGAGCCAGAAGGACTCTAGTATGGGGAATTGGAATTCTTGAGGGAAGAGAAAAGACCCTTATCTTTGGAGGTTCAATCACTTACCAGGAAGCTAGTTTGGTTGGGTATTTCTCCTCATAGATCAGGTGTGTGCTCACCAATTTGACAATGCTAGATTGTGCTTCATTCATGATAAAGGTGTTGAGGGGTGAAGCAAAAGTTGCTACTTTTGATTCGTAGGATGTTTTCAGGATTAATGGTTGAGTTTTTGTACCTAAGGTAGGAGATTAGGTGATATTGATATTGGAGAAGGCTTATTCTACTAAGTATTCTATCTATCCTGGTGTGGCGAAGATGTACCATGATTTGAAACACCACTATTGGGGGTATGGTATAAGGAGAGACATTGTTGAGTTTGTGAAAAAGTTCTTAAACTATCAACAAGTCAAATATAAGAATCAAAGACTTGGAGGTTTGATGCAGAGGATGTCGATTCTCGAGTGGAAATGGAAACATATCACTATCGATTTTGTTATAGGTTTTCCTATGTCCTTGGTTAAGTTTTACTCAGTTTGGGTGATTGTAGATTGATTGAATAAGTCGTCTCACAGCCTATCAATGAATATTAGCTACAATATGGAGCACTTGGCTAGGTTCTATATCCAAGAGATTGTTAGATTGCATGGGGTAACATTGTCTATAGTGTTGGATAGGGGATCTTTGTTCACTTCCAATTTTTGGAAGGCTCTACAAGATTGTTTGGGTATTCGATTTGATTTCAGTTCAGCTTTCCACCTTTAGATTGATGGATAGTCTGAGTGAAGGTGTTAGAGGATATGCTTTGAGCATGTGGGATTTATTCTGAGACCTAATGGGATCAGCATTTGCCTTTGGCAGAGTTTGCTTACAATAACATTTATCACTCTAGCATTCTGATGGCACCGTTTGAGGTATTATATGACCGGAGAAGAGATCGCCTATTGAGTAGTTTGATTCAGGTGTAGCTGATGTGTTGGGTGTTGACTTGATTAAAGATGTTATGGATCGAGTTCAATTGTTACAGAATAGGTTGTTGACAGCCCAGAGCCACTAGAAAAGCTATGGTGATAGAATGGCTAGACCTCTAGAGTTCATGGTTAGAGATATTATGTGGCTAAAAGTATCACCCATGAAGGGTAAGATAAGGTTTGGGAAGAAGGGCAAGCTCAACCTTAGGTTAATTGTCCCGTTTGAGATCTTTAGGAGGTTAGGCGAGGTTTCTTATAAGTTAGCATTACCACAAAGACTATTAGTAGTTCGTCCAGTATTTTAGGTCTCCATGCTCCGGTGGTGCATTTCAAATCAGTCACATATGAATTCCTATGATTCAGTTGAGTTGGGTTCAGATTTGTTATATGAGGATGAGCCAGTAGTTATTTTAGATAGACAAGTCAAGAGGTTGAGGACTAAGGATATTCCTTCAGTGAATGTTCAGTGGAAAACACTGTGTTGTTGAGGAAGCTACATAGGAAATGGAGTTAGACATATGGGTCAAATATCCTAGCCTTTTTGAGGCTCATGTACTATCTTTTCTCTTATGATTGGGTAGGATTTTATTTATAGTGTTGCATAATGTAATGACCTTGTGGGTCCTTTTTGAGCTTATCTGTGAAAGTTGTTATGTTGCCTTTTCGTAAGTTACTTTAGACTTAGTTTGAACTATCTATGTTGTTGGAAATGGAATCTTGTATTAAAAAGTGGAAAATATGAGTTTTGACAATTTTTGGAAGCTTAAATTGGTTTAAAAGTGAGTTTTTGTACCATTGTAAGTTTTGTGTGTTGGATCAGACATTCTTTGATTCCATTAGCTCTGCAACGTCAAATTTGGTCTATGAGATGTTACGAAATTGAATTTGCAGTTAAAACTGAGATTTTGGACCCAAAGTTGAATTTCAGTTGATTTCAAAGTCTAAGTTTGATTATTGTCAATATTCGGAGTTTGAAAGCTCGGATCAAAATTCTAACAGTTCTAGTAGTTCCAAATAGTGAAACTAACATTTGAAATGGTCTCATTATAATTTTTTGAGTTTTCAGTGGCGTTTTTGGTATTATGAGTTTTAAACTAGTTTTTACGGGTTGTATCGGTAATTATGTTGAGGAGACCTCGAAATCAAATTCTGATAATTTTGTTACAATGTCAAGGAAACCTCAAAATCAAATTCTAATAATTTTGTAGAGTCCGAATAGCTGTTTTAATATGGACACATGTTTGATTTGTATAATCTGGGTTCCGAATAGAGCTCAGGGTTCTATCTTATGAATTTTCAAAAGATGAATTTTGTTGTTCCATGAAATCTGGTGCAACCCCTCTTTCTTCTTCGCATTCACAGAATTGACCTTTGTGTTCTCCGATGTATGGGCTGTTTACACTCCACATCCGCTGGAGTCTTCTCCACTTTTACGGAGGGTCACCTTCTCCTCTCCATGTTCGTGGATGACCCCTCTGCATTGGCAGAGGTTTGGATATGTTTAGCTCCAAGTATGTGGAATAGTTCCCACATTCGCGGAGTATATTTTTGTCTAATCAGTTTTAATTCATGAAAACACCAATTGTCAACAATTTTTGAGCTTTGTTTGGAAATTTTTGAAGAGACTTTTCAGGGAAAACAATTTAGTAAGTGTTTGTTTCATCAAATTAATTAATTTCTATTACTTTTCTCTTGATAATATTTTGGATTTCATGAAGTCAAAAATGGGATTTCCTTGTAACTGAATTGGGAACTTTAGTTGATGATTTCTCCCTCAACTTGAGCTCAATTTTAGTGGAATTTTCATCCATGAACTCCTTTTCTCGCATAGAATTATAATTTTGAGTTGACTTCCAAATTCGAGAACTTTGAAGTTCAGCACTATTTTTGACCATTTTGCCCCTAAGCTTAATTTATGCCAATATGGGTATAAATAATTCATCTCTAGACACGTATAATATATTATTGGTAGTGGTTGGTTGATTTGGAGCTTGTTTCGAGGTTTGTATTGCATGAAAAGCTTAGTTTAAGTGGGGTTTCAGTATTGAGGTAGGTTCAGCTAACGTTTTGGACTAGACTTGAGTTATTGGATATGTTTATGTGATAATTGCAAAATTTGGATTGCTACATGAGTAATTGGATTAATATGATAGTATTTTGGTAAAAATATGATATCAGTTGTATTAGAATTGGAGTAAACTTGGATATTATTGGCAAATTGAGATGTGTCCTTGATAATTCGATTATGATGGATATTATTGTTATAATATAAATCTTGTGATATTATTTGAGAAACTTGGTAGTAATTGATGGTATTGAGGTATTTCTTGAACTTAGATGCATATTTTTGAGAACTTGTGAAGTCCAGTGTTCTCGATATATTTTGGATATTGGGGAAAGTTTGGTGCCTTGAGACACGGTGATGACTTATGGTTCCCATTGTGATACTTTGCACTAGTTCCATAATTTTATAATGGTCCTTTATTGATACTCTTATTATGTTGTTAATACCTTGATTTGTGTCATTGGCATGCATTTATCTCACATTGCATTTGTACCACCCCTTGACCATGTTGAGGTGACAAGGTTGGGATATTGTACCATCTTTTTCTAAAACCCCTTGATCACTTTGAGGTGGCAAGGGAGAGATTGTACCACCTTTTGAAATCCCTTGACCACACTGAGGTGGAAAGGTTGAGATATTGTGAGGTGGCAATGCTGAGAGATTTTGGTATATAGTCTGACAAGACCTCCATGGGTAATACCTGGTAGCCTTTGCTAGGTAGATGGATGCACCGACTATGAAATAGTCGTGCTTCCACCCCATATATTGTATTCATTCATATCAATGCATTGTTTAATTGATTACACTTGCTCTTTTTATCTGTTATGAT
>JAOTQR010103958.1:0-27983 GCA_025774065.1 Solanum ossicruentum | reverse complement strand
GATCTCCTCAATTTGACACAAAACATGTATACACTCGGCCCTCTTAAGCGTTAGACGCATATATCTCCCTATAACATAAAATTCGAGCACTTTAAAAAAATGGGCGCTAATTTGACCAAATCATATCATGTTTCATTTCCATTGTACTAGTACTATAAGGTGTGGGGTGTTACATCCTCCCCTCCTTAGGAACATTCATCCTCGAATGTTAGCACAATTGGATAGCTTAACCATATTTAAATATTTACTTACATAAACTTTTGACAACATACTTAGTATTCAATAACATGTACCTATTAGTGTTCCAATTCTACATGTTGGACATCCTCTTTAGCTTCAAATAAGTAAGGGAATTTTTATTTCATTGCGTCCTTGGCCTCCCATGTCATTTCTTCGGCTTGCTAGTTTCTCCAAAGTACTTTTACTGATTCTATTTCTTTATTCCTTAGCTTCTTATCTTAACGATCTAGAATGGCAACAAGTTTCTCTTCATTGGTGAGATCTTCTATAACTTGCAAATCCTCAATAGGAGTGACGTGGGATGGGTCACTTATGCATTTTTGAAGCATTGAGACATGAAAAGCTGGATGAACCATTGAAAGCTCTTGGGGTAGCTCTAGTTCATATGCAACCTGCCCGAACCTCTTATTAATTTTATATAGCCCTATGTAACGTGGGCTCAATTTTCCTTTCTTGCAAAATCTCATAACCCCTATCATTGGAGACACCTTTAAAAATACCCAATCCCCCACTGAAAATACCAGTCCTCTCCTTCTAGCATCTACATATGATTTGTGATGACTTTGGATTGTTTCTAGTCATTGTTGTATCACCTTAACTTTTTCCATGGCTTGTTGTATTAGATCTGACCCAAGTAAGGTCGTTTCACCCACTTCAAACCATCTAATTGGCGACCTACATTTCCTTCCATAAAAAGCTTCATAAGGTGTTATCTTGATACTCGCATGGTAGCTATTATTATAGGAAAACTCAATAAGTGGCAAATGATCCACCTAATTACCTTTAAAGTCCAATGCATAAGCTCGCAACATATCTTCAAGTGCTTGAATAGTGTGTTCTACTTGACTATCTGTTTGGGGGTGGAATGTTGTACTCAAATTCACTTGACTCCTTTGAAAGGACTGCCAAAACATTGTAGCGAATTGAGCTCCTCGGTCAGATATAATGGAGATTGGGACAACATATGGCCTGACTATCTCTTTTGGGTATAGCTTGTCATACTCTTCAGCTATATAATCACTCCTAACTGGCAAGAAGTGTGCTGACTTTGTAAGTCTGTCAACTATTACCCATATGGAGTCAAACTTTTGAAATGAGCGAGGCAAACCGGTAACAAAATCCATATTGATCATATCCCACTTCCAGGTTGGAAGTTCTATGCATTGCATATAACCTCTAGGCTTTTAGGGTTCTACTTTCACCTGTTAGCAATTTGGACATTAAGCTATGACTTCTGAAAGGTCCTTTTTCATGCCACTCCACCAAAATATTCCCTTTAGGTCATGGTACATCTTAGTTGATCCTGGATGGATGGAATATTGGGAATGATGGACTTCTTCCATTATCCTCTTTCTTAATCCAATAATATCAGGCACAAATAATTTATTTTGGCAGTAAAGTACTCCATTTTGTGTAAGATCAAAGCCCTTTACCGTACCCTGACTCACCTTCTCCTTAAGCTATCGTAGAAAAGGATCCTCAAACTGTTTTTCTTTCACCTCCATTACCAATGAAGACTCCGTAGCATTATACACAATAACCTCTTCCTTTGGAGTTTCAAGAAGGCGAACTCCCAAACTGGCTAGCTGATGTAGATCCATAGCCATTCCATGACTTATCATAGCTGGATCATCAGTATTCATGATTGCCTTATGAATCAGGACATTGGCTACCACATTTTCCTTCCCCAGATGGTATAGTAAATCAATTTCATAATCCTTTATTAGCTCTAGCCACCTCCGCTGTCATAAGTTTAGGTCTTTCTGCTTAAAGATGTACTGCAGGCTCTTATGATCAGTATATATGTCAACGTGAACCCCATACAAATAGTAGCGTCATATTTTCAAAGCAAACACAACCGCTGCTAGTTCAAGATCATGTGTTGGATAGTTTCTCTCATGTAGTCATAGTTGCCTAGATGCATAAGTAATTACCCGACCATTCTGTGTCAGTACACACCCTAAGCCAACTCCTGAAGCATCGTAATATATTGCATACCCCTTAGTGCCTTCCGAAAGTACTAGCACAGGCGCAAAAGTTATCTTATTTTTCAGTTCCTGGAAGCTCCTTTCACACGCATCGTTCCATTGAAACTTGGTTGCCATATGTGTCAGCTTTGTTAGGGGTGCATAAATAGAAGAAAAACCTTCAACAAGCCTCCTATAATAACCTGTCAAGCCTAGGAAGCTCCAAACTTCCGTGGGTATTATTGGTCTTGGCCAATCTTTCACAGCTTCTATCTTTTGTGAATCAACCCTTATTCCCTCATCAGACACAATATGACCCAAGAATCCCACTGATTTTAGCCAAAATTCACATTTAGAAAACTTAGCATACAACTGTCGATCACGAAGAATCTGTAACACATATTGCAAGTGATCTGCATGGTCCTCTTCTGATCTTGAATATACCAAAATGTCATTTATAAACACCATCACAAACACATCCAAGAATGGCCTGAATACCTTGTTTATCAGATCCATAAAAACAGTTGGCGCACACGTTAGCCCAAATGACATAACAAGAAATTCAAAGTGACCATAGCGCGTTCTGAAAGCAGTCTTAGGTATATCTTTCTCCTTCACCCTCACTTGGTGATAACCTGATCTCAAATCAATTTTTGAAAAGCATTTGGCACCCTGTAACTGATCAAATATATCATCAATCCTGGGGAGGGGGTATTTATTCTTAATTTTCACACTATTCAATTGTCGATAGTCGATACACTTTCTCAAGTTGCCATCCTTTTTGAGTACAAATAACACTAGTGCACCCCGGGGGACACACTAGGTCTTATGAAACTCTTATCTAATTAGTCTTTTAGCTACTCTTTTAATTCTCGCAATTATGCTGGGGCCATTCTATATGGAAGATAGAAATAGGTTGAGTGCCTGGAAGTAAGTCAATACCAAAATCTATTTCTCGTTCAGGAGTTAAGCCTGGGAGTTCTTGAGGAAACACATCAACAAATCAATTCACTACTGGAACTGACTGAAGAGTTAGTGAGTTTGCCTCCATATCCCTAACTCTAACTAGATGAAATATATACCCCTTAGATATCATCTTTCTTTCCTTAAAATAATAGATAAACTTCCCTTTTGGTGCCCCAACATTGCCTTCCCATTCAAGAACTACCTCAATTGGAAAGTGGAAGAACACTCTTTTAGTTCGGCAATCCACAGTGGCATAACAAGAAGATAACCAATCAATACCCATTATAACATCAAATTCCACCATTTCTAGCTCAATAAGGTCAGCCAATATGTCACGGTTACAAACAGTTACTACACAGTCATAGTAAACCCTTCTAGCCATAATAGATTCACTGGTTGGTGTAGACACATCAAATGGTTTTCTCAATAATTTGGGTATTCTCTTAAGCTTTCCAGCAACTAGTGGTGTGATGTATGATAGTGTAGAATTAGGGTCAATTAATGTATATATATTATGCGAAAAGACAGACAATGTACTTGTGATCACATTAGACGAAGCTTCCAAATTTTGTTGACTTCCCAGAGTATAAGTATGATTCTGGCCTCCACTAGAGCTAACTACCCCTGTCACACCTCCCCACGACCCATAGGTGCTTGCTGACCCCTACCCACTAGAGGAATTGATGACGATGATGCAACAGCTGACCTAGTAGGTTGTGCTATACCACCCATACGTCTCCTCAGGCAATCTCTCATCAAGTGCCCTGGCGCACCACACCAATAACAAACATCTATCCCAACACGACATATACCCGGATGACTTCTTCCACACTGTTTACAAGGTTGCCTAGGAGTCATTGGTTGGCCTGCCGAATATCCTGTTGTCCGTATACTTTTTCCCTTACCTCATGGACCAAACTGATTACTTTGGGACCCTTGAAGTTGTGGTGGAGCACTGGCTGTCGAGTAGGAAGATGATGGCCTAGGCGGTCTATTGGAAAATCGAGGCCTAAGCTCACCTTGGAGAGTTGTAAATTGCCCGTAGATCTGGCTTTTTTGGCCTACCCCCTTTCCAACTCTTGTGTCCTTCTCCTCTACCTCTAATCATCTAATTTTTGTGCAAAAGCCTGCATTTTCGCTATGTCCATATCTTTGTTCAAGGAAGCAATGATGAAGTCTCTGACTAGATATGTATCCAACCTATCTACATATTGATGAACTCTATCTGCCATGGTAGCAATTACATTAGGAGCGTACCTCGCCAGGGAATTAAATTGAAGGCTATACTCCCTCACACTCATATTTCCTTGGTGGAGGTTCAAGAACTGATCTGCACGGGCCTCTTGGATTTCTAATGGAAAGTAATGATCAAGAAATGCCTCTCCGAACTCTTCCCAGGTAGTTGGAGGTGCATCTATACCCTTAGATTGCTTCCAAGCTTCAATACCACAATATAGCCACACCCTTCAACCTATATGTCGCTAACTCGACATATTTTGTACCACTTACGTGCATAACATCTAAAGTATGCCAAATCTGATCAAGAAGTCCTGGGGGTCTTCATCAGGATCTGACCAAGTGAAGGATTGGGGGTCCAAATTAAGAAAATCATGTATCCTTGTACCAGCTGCCCTATGCGTACCATCGGTACCCATAACTGGACCTTCCTGCCTTTGACCTTGGCCAGCAGCTATACGATTCAATAGTTGGACTGCATTTCTCAGATCCTGCACTATAGCATCGACAGGTGGTTCTAGAGGAATTTTGCTACTTCTCGGTTCATCAGGAGCTGGAGGAGTTGGAGATATCTGTGATAAAGACTCCTCTAGAACCTCATCTCGTTGCCTCACCTTGATGGGTATACCAACCACTACTTCTACTCTCTTCCTTTTACCTTTGTTCTTCCTGGTTTCTGGAATACTTGTTGTATAAAACAATTTAAGAATTAGACATGATGTACCTATTACACTTGACTTTATAGCACGATCTAAAGAATGAAAAGATAGTAACAACTCCTAAATTCCACGTAGCCCCCTGCTTATAAATGTGGTCCACAACACATCGATAAACAAGAATCTACATAGACACGGCTTTGTAGATTCCTAGGATGACCCGCTCTGATACCACTTCTGTCACGTCCCAAAGTCCCATTGGGGCGGACTGGCACCCACTGCCGATAAGGCTCGAGAGAACCAACCTGTATCTATATGCTTTCTATACATATTATAAGAGATTTCTACCTTTGACATGCCTTTAAGCAGATAAATAGTGATAACAAGCCAAAAGGAAATGCATATGACTAGGTCGCTGGGGCCACAATGTTTAAAATATGAGACATGACAACACTTTAATTTACATAGTCTGCAAAGCCTCTAGATAAGAGAAAGTATCTTACAAGGGTCGGGACAAGCCCCGCCTCAACTAACTATACAATATAAACATATAAGCTCTAGACACACACAAAGCCCTGGAGTAACTTGGAGCTTGGTATCAGCAATTGGATAACCTGTACTCCTACTGGGGAGATCTACTAGCACCTATACCTGCAGCATGAAATGCAGGTCCCCCGTAAGGGACGTTAGTACGAGATAATGTACTGAATATGTAAGGCAGGATATACTGTATGTGAAGTAATAACTCAAATGAGACCATCTACTGGTGCAAGATTAGAGACCGCCTTTAGTTATACTTTAGAATCATTTACATTATGTTCTTTATATTAATTTACCTTTACTATATAATCTGTGCATAGCTATAATACAAATGACCAACTGATCAGTGGTAAACTGTATCGGGTCGTCCCTGGCTAGGTTCTTCCCTAACACCTCGGACTACCACCCGTGATAGGATCATCCCTGGCTTGGCGATTCTTCCACCCCTTGGGCTACCAGCAATAAAGAAACAATGTATTGGGATCATTCCTGGCTAGGTTCTTCCTTAACCCCTCGGGCTACCACCCATTATAGGATCGTCCCTGGCTTGGTGATTCTTCCACCCCTCGGGCTAGCACCCATCAATAAATAATATACTTTATCTTTCAATTACCTTTGAGGTGATTCTTTTAGTGGTCACAATATTGGAACTGCAGGACTATAAATGTAACATGTGACATATAGATAATCATACAAGACAATATGACAATGAAAAGAGTATGTTACATAAATAATGAAATGCATATGAGATCAAATAACTCGTGAACTTTATTTGGCAAAAATAACCCATGTAACTTGGTATCCATGTACATATGCAAAGTTAAAGGTGACTATGTGTGGGAGAATATGAACATGTGTAAGGATGTAGACACAATTAATAATTGTGTCGGAGTTGGTAGATGCCTTTCTATGCCAAGGAAGGATCTATGCTTCATGCCAAATAATACGAAATCAAGTAGCCTTACATACCACGTTGTATGACCTTTCTATTACCTCAAGATAATCTTCCCTTCTTCCAAATATTTATCTACAATATAGCTGGTGATAAAACTAGCATTAGCAGCCAATAAATACATCTTGGCAGCCCAATCACATAACAAAACAATATACAAACAGCAAGCGGGTATCTGTAAACCCGAGCTTATTCTTTCAACCTTTGCGCCCTTAATCGTATTTTCTAACACACATTCACATGTACACATCATATGCAGACTATTTAGTACCAGAATAGTCTTACAATAGCCCACAAAGCACAACACATAACAATTCTACACAACCTACAAATGGACAGCATAACGTTACCTCCCTTCGCTACATTTCGACGTCGACAATTCCAAACCTATTCCAACTCTAACCAAACTGTTCCAACAACATCTATACATAAAAATAGTGTTGAACCAATTTCAGAACAGTAACAAATCAGTCACTAAGGATGTGAGCCAATAGCCTTCCATCCAACAACCCATAAGTTCAAACTAAAAACACAATTGCGATATCACATGTGGACTCACTTTTGTGGACTGTGAAAGTGGTGAAGCAACCTTGTTACATTACTATAAAACAAACCTTTATTAAATACATAAGTATTACTTCATAATACAGCCAAGCAACAAGAGAAAAAACTCTTAATTAACAAGAAAAGTGTATAAGAATCCTTGGGATACATGTTGTCCAAAATTTCCAGCATATGTGTGATTTGCTTGTTTCTTCGGTTTTCACAAACAAGCCATACTCACTGAATAAGTAGATTTACTTACCTTTATACTCAAGTTTTAGAGCTTCTTCAGGAATCCTTGTAAGGTTGTGAAGCTTGTCTTTCACCCCTTTGAAAGAGAGCAAAGAATAACCAAGAAAGCAGATTTTTCTTATCTAAGTTGAAATAAATTTAGTGTGCTGATTTTACCCCTTTTTAAAAGCTTTCTTGGCTGACCTTCTCTAGCACTTTTGACCACATATTGTACATATTAATAGGCTAGTTATGCAGCAGCTTGGCCCTCACAATTAGGCTTAATTGGGTTCCAAAATTGATGGGCTTGGGTTGCCTATTTTCCAACTCTCTCTTAGTTTTGGGCCCAAATGGTCAAGTGAGTTGTGATGTCTTTGGGCCCTTTTTAATATCCTTCTTGGGATGAAAATAAAGTACATGGGTGATGCAAAAACATGGACCAAATTTACAGCCATAACACGAACTTTATTAATTATCGGATTTGGACTAATTCGATATTGAATCTCGTCTCCGTTTATCTAGCAAATTTAAGTCAAGTAAGTAGGTGACTCACCTTCTTGATTCCTAAGTCCTACAAGAATCTCAATTCTCTTACTTCATTTAAGGTCGTGATCTCCTCAATTTGACACAAAACATGTATACACTTGGCCCTCTTAAGTGTTAGACGCATATATCTCCCTATAACATTAAATTCGAGCACTTTAAAAAAAATGGGCGCTAATTTGACTAAACCATATCATGTTTTATTTGTATTGTACTAGTACTGTAAGGTGTGGGGTGTTAGAACCTATCCATATCCTCTTATTCCATTGAAGCCTACCTCTGAGCCTCAAGGTGCTAATGCTAAGATGATCGTATCAATACAAGGATAACCCTTGATAATCAACTCTATACTTCCTCATGGGATTTCATTAAAATATCACTATTCCTCTTCACTACCTCACCACTCACACTCAAGCCCCTTGTTACGAAGTCTTCAATAGTCTATCATCAATATTTGCATAATAACAACCACGTATTCAAACCTATCACTCTAACCACCTCAATGTCTTGGAATATTTAAGCCTACTTAACACTTCTACGTCTATCATTAATTGAGCTCCCACTCAAAGACACACCATCATAATCTTACCTATCTAGTGCCCGTCATATCTTCTCATCTCTCCCTATCTTACTATCTCTATCCCTATATGACACAAGCACCATACTAATGTCATAATAAGTATACATTCACTCTTTTTAATTTTCCCTCATTCTCTGTCGACTACTATAAAAATCACTATTAGGTCCTAGAGGAACTCGTCATCTCCCCCTTTGCCAAAACCCCAACTACTACTCCTCATGCACAATAAGCATGATTCTATGTCTCAAACTTGAAACTCTACATCCTACCATCAACAGTAACATAATGTATTGAAGGTAAGGGAATACATAAGGTAATGGCAGAATGGAGAACTCTCACTCCCTCTCATCAATCGTCACTCCTTTATTATTATCAATGCTTCTATCAGAACTAGAAAGTCGGAGCACTCTCAGGCTTCGAAAAAAATCATTAGCATGATTCAATCGAGAAATTTTATTTGAGAACACTTATAATAAAGTACAATCTCCCTAAACTATCGAGACTCATTGAATATTCATAGAACTATATGTAGTATATCAGGTCACTTCTCTCTCAACATAGGATTGGGAACTTTTTTATGCATAGGGTAAGATCAAAATTAATGAATGAATTCATCATTTTTCATCATCACAACTCGGCATTAATGATAATCAATAAGTGGTAGGTGGGACAAGGCCATGGGCGTGGCAGTCGTATACCAGACGAGAATAAACATCAGCTCAATATAAGAATAAGGAATTTATGATATCATAAGAACTGATGTCTCATCTCGATCAGTCCATCTCTATCAAACTCAAGATCTACTTCAATTTCTCACGTTATCTCCCCTTTAGATCAAGGGTTTTCTCTTTAAGTTTTGTGAGTCAATTCTCTATTCTAGGCTATAAGCACATATCTCCACATGGTTAGGGAATCACTATCTACAAAAATGTCTTAAACATTTTTGTTATGCTATAGTCGCATATATATCACTAGCCACTCACACTCTTCCCAAAGATATCACTTTCAGCTTCCTCTTGTCTCTATGGAACTTTCCCTCAGCGTTTGCTACTCTTAATGGTGTATATAACCACTTTTCACAACTCTTACAATCTAACCTCTTCTTTTTTCCTGCTAACACTCAACTTCTGTGCTCCTACAAACTCATTTATATAAGACTTCGAATATAATGGGAAACTCATCATCACCTACCCATAAGCCCAAATCAACTTAGTTTCTCGGGATGACACAGAATGTTTACATCATCTTACTCCATATTGATAACTCAAAAAAACTATCTAGATTATTGTAACAGTCATAACTTAGAGCTTCATGCATCTTTACACATTCATTGATATATATCTCAAGCCTTTTCTTATCTATTGAGCTATTCTCGTCTCACTCATCTTGTCGAGGGGGCACTTGTAATTTCGCATAGCATGACTTCCACATAAATCAAAGTATTCATCTCGAACATACAGTATCACAAGCATCTTAGAGAAAATCTCCAACTAAGTCTATCACTCTCATGATGATATCTCCTCTTTAACATTACTCCTCAAAATTCAAGCTTTGGGTCTAGTACTAACATGTGCATCTAACATGCAACACTAACTTACAACTACTAGGTGAACGTTTAGGGAATATAAGCCTACTAAAATCTCATAGTGAGTACTCAACCAACACATCCCCGTCTTTAGAACTCAAATACCATTCACCCATTCACTATACTTTTTCT
Source organism: Solanum ossicruentum (assembly GCA_025774065.1). Classification (NCBI taxonomy): domain Eukaryota; kingdom Viridiplantae; phylum Streptophyta; class Magnoliopsida; order Solanales; family Solanaceae; genus Solanum; species Solanum ossicruentum. Next base: position 17,812 of record JAOTQR010103958.1, on the reverse strand, counting down.
CTAGCTAAGATTATAATTTTATGAATCTCATATGGCTCTTACATCGAAATCATAAGTCTAGTTTAGATCTATCACATTTAAAGCACTTTGTTTTCCCCCTATTCAACATCTATACTTCACTCTCACTAATACAAATATCAAAATACATTAACAATTGACCTTTTTCTAGTTTGAGCGCACTCTAACACATTCTAATAATAACTCTTCCCCTATACCTCATCATGAAAATTATAGGGTACTTATGACTCTTTCATCAAACTTATGACAATCAACTCATCACGTTATTACTTACCTAACATAACTCTAGTTGCAAGCCTCAATCATCCATCACTCTTGCTATCTTGCCCCTCTTTTTCTATCATCATCCTTCTAATTCTAGGATGATTCAATTCTACTCAGGGTTCTTAGGTGGTAATATTAAACTTTTAGAGATATAACTTTCTGTCTCATGGGTAACATCAGAAGTAAGTTTTGTGTAAGACAGTCTGGGTTGCATGTTGATCTTGCTCAAATGCACCATTCATATAAATGAAAGTGCATTCTTTTGAATCAATCAACTCAACACACTATTAGGCTTCTCTCAAGCCTAGTGCAGTTTCTCTACCATTATGATCACTTTATCATACGGGAACTCATCGATAAGAATCTAAATGATACTGTCTCTATCGCCTCATGGATGAATCATACTTAAAAGGTTTAGAGCGGCGCATAACTCATCACATATTGCTTAGAGAATAGCTCTATCTCACGATTCAGAATATGAAAGAAGAGAAACTTTTCCTAATGTCCTACACCCTCTTGCTTATAAAGTAAGGTGCACAATACACCCATAAAAAGCACTCTACTAGACACTACTTCATAGACTCCCTAGAAAACTTGAAATTTTGATACCAAGTTTGTCACACTATAGGAGGGTACCCATGGCATGACTAGTAGTAGAGACTATTGGTAGTCCCCGAGTGAACCACTTGGCCTTATCGTCATCTCATACTTAACAGCGAAAGACAATGCTCAAAGAAAAGACCGTAACGTAATCAAATAACTTAGTCTTTATATATTAAAAGAATTTTTTCTATAAAACAAAAGTTGGAAAAGGGAAAATACTCCACATCCTCTACTTAATGTCTATGAAGCCTCTACCTCTAACATCTAGATGGTACCATGACAGGCCTGGCTACCCAACTCAAGAAAAGTAGAATATGTAGTAATAGAAAAGGGCTCATCCGAAGGTAAAGAGGACTCACCATCTCTTGAACTCAAGGACTAAAAACCTTAACGTGTGTCTGCTGAAGTCCTCCATCATATGTATCTTTATCATAAAATGATGCAGTGCCAAGTTGTGTCAGTACGTGAAATGTATGATATGTTAAATTTTTCAAGAAACACATAAGGCTCAGACTCAATCAAACAACTCAACTCGGGACTCAACTCCTCATCTCATAACTCAACTCAAATAAATCAGGAAAGTTTAAGGTTTGAAATCACGTTTTATAAATAGACTCGGTGTTTAATGCAACTCACTTTGAAAATATGATATGCTCAACTCAAGTGTTGCTTGAAAGTTTCTCTAACTAATATAACTCTCCACCACCAGGAGCTTTTGGTGATATACAACAAAAAGACATCATTGCCATGCCCGCCCTAAACTTTCCACGGTAAAGGGCGTCAACCTTTACCTCTCTCTATTAGATTCTAAGAGAGTGTCCCTCTATGGGGACTTCGGCCATAAGAATTATCTTGTGCTACCATCCTACACTATTTATGTAGCATTGTGGTAGTTCTCAGTTACCCAACTCCGTGCTCAATACTCCTTCCAAAACTAAAACATGCTCATAGAAATTAGCTCAGCTCATTTCTTTGACTCGTCTCAAAAAAGTTAACTCAGTAATTAGTTGCTCAACTCAATTACTCAATAACTAAATAACTTACGACTGTTGTCCATGCAATGCAACTCAAAACTGTAGCTCACATCATGCAAGACTCTTACTGATTATGGTCAAGAACATCACATCATTCAAGTTCAATGCATAAGGCATAGTAGGTATTCATTATATGTATATATGTAAAAAAATATACTTCTCAAGTTCATATTACTTATTTTCTGAAACAACCCCAAAAAGGTGCCCGAAAATGTGCATCGGAAGTGCTCAAAAATGTAATTTCTATATATCTTACAATCCATGCGTGATTGAAAATCTGACTTCATATTCTTGATCAGGAGACAAAACTGAGTGGGAAATATGTCTAATCCCAATTTATAGCAACCGTATCAAAATTTGTAAATTGCAAAATGCGATTTGCAGAGAGGTTTTTGCGCCCTGGGGACGCGCTAGGGGAGCGCCTTTATACATTTTTTTTGCCCAGTTTTTTATTTCTATCCAAGGCGTTTAGGTCTTAGGCCTAAGTTTTCCATGCATAAAAATACCTATACTTAGTCATATTTGACCTTCATATCATATAAGACATTCCCCAATACTCACTCAAACACTTAGACAAATATTTTACTCAAAATTCAAGTGCCAAATTTCTTTCTGGACCTTAAGGAATTCATCCAAGATTCAAGTTCTCATCTCCATCTTCACCAAAGAATTCTCCAAAGTCTAGATATATTGGTTTCAACCATTATGCCCTTTCACCCATGGTGCTCAATCTTCTTTTTTACCTAAATTTCATGATTCTAAATTGATTTACTTATGTGTGTTACTTATTATGAATTTGACTATAAATTTTGTTGAGGTTTTATGAAATTGTGACTGTTTAAGCATGTTTTGAGTTATGTATCTATGATCCATTATGGGATTTGATAAAGGGTCTTGATGTACCTTGCATGAGGGGGTTACTAAGTATTAGTGGGTGATTTTGTATTAGATTTTCTTGCATGATTTTACTTTTGAATTGTATAGTTTTACACTAGCATTATACACCTGTCAAGTGTTTGATAAAATCTCCGATTATGGATTCTTGAGTTGTTAAGGTCTAAAGCATGCCTTATGATTTGAATGGTTTTATGATAATGAAAGGAATATATATATGTGTCATTTTCCTCTATAGTGTTGCAAGTTGACCTAGCATCATACGGGGGGTTGTAGGCTCGAGTAATCACATTAAGGGATTTGTACCTCGATTGCCTCACTTGAGAGGTAGTAGGTCCATGATACCATGTCGGGGGTATATACCTCAATAACCATATTGAGGGGTTTGTACCTCGATTGCCTTGCTCGGGAGGTAGTAGGCACGTGCTACCATGTTGGGGTATGTACCTCAATAACCATGTTGAGGGGTCTGTACCTCAATCGCCTCTCCATGGGGGTGGTAGGCCTTGGATATTCTATATTAAAGGTCACTTCTTACACATGTATTATGTTCTATGTAAGCATGAATTACTCTAAGCATCATCCATACATGTCATACTGTTATATGCTTATTTATTGCCTATGTTTATGCATTTTGATTATGTTGCTTATCTATTGTTGCATTGTATCCTCCACACTTAGTACATTAAAGCATACTAAAGCATACACTATGCTTATATGATGTTACGATGTAGGAATCGGATCCCTTTTTGATCACTTTCCTCCTCCAAATGGCTAATACGATCTCTCTCAAGCTAGTTGGTAAGTGCTCAACTCAGAGGATGATATTTTTTTCTCTTATGTTATGCAAGACTTTATTTCCTTTCTTGTATGCTTTTGACAATGAGGGTGAGCCCGGTTGCTTGTTTTGGCCCCACTAAGTTCCATGTCTAGAGGTATTGTTGGACAAGTAATGTAATTGTGCTAAAGTTCGACTCTTTGATGTTTTATGTTATGTAAGAGTTCCCTTATTCTCTTATCCTTATCTTATACTCTTGTTTTTGTTTCAATACTTTTGTGACCAAGAATGTGTAATGATATGGAAAGAGGCTTGTTTAGGGTTCCTTCGGGTTTTCCTATTCACCATGTCACGTCTAGGCCTTAGGATTGGGTCCTGACAAATATGGTATCAGAGCACTAGGTTGTTAATGGTCCACGGCATCCAATACACCGCATCGATTAGAGTCTTATTCATGGTTGTGTTGTGCACCATAACTATGAGTAAGAAGCTATGAGACGTTTTAAGAAATGTTTCCCTTCTTCTTGATTTATGTCATACTATAGAAGATAGGTAAGGTTTCCCCTTTAATGAATATTCCTTGCCATTTCTAGATCATGCCTAACATAAGAGGAACAGGAGCCCGCACTCCCAAAGAACAATTGGCTCATGGTGAGCTTCGGGACACTCTCACTTTGCTAGCTCAAGTTATGTCCAATCAAGTCAATCAAGGGGACCAAGACACCCATGCTCCTACCCCGAGTTCTAGGGTGAGATACTTCATAAGAATGAACCCACCGGAGTTTTGTGTCTCTAAAGTGGATGAGGACCCTCAAGAATTCATTGATGAGGTTTACAGAGTATTGGCTATTATGGGTGTTAGATCGGAAGAGAAGGTAGAGTTGGCGGCTTACCAACTCAAGGAGGTGGCATAAATATGGTTTACTCAATGGAAGGACGAGAAGGGGAACAATAATGCAGTTCTAAAGGAGGAGTTTAAGGTGGTTTTTTTTAACCAGTTCTTCTCTCTTGAGCATAAGAAGGTCACGATGATAGAGTTCATGAATTTGAAATAAGGATTTATGAGTGTGAGGGCGTATTCCCTCAAGTTCAACCAACTCTAAAAATATGCTCCACACTTGGTCGTTGACCTAAGGTCTAGAAAGAACAAGTTCGTAGGGTGTATCCGAATTGGTGAGTGAGTAATGCCAGTCCGCTATATTGATTAGTGACATGGATTTATCCCGCTTGATGACTTATGCCGAATAAATGGAGGAGAAAAAATTAAGGAAGAGAAGAGGTAATAAGGTCAAGAGTGCTCATTTTGAGGGAAAGTTCCAAAGTCACAAATGTGGTTGATTTCATGAAGACCAAGGGTATTCTCATGCTTCTATTAGGAGGTTTGCCAATGACATCCCAAGGGCCTAAGGTGATGGTGGTGTGGGTCCTAATGATATCGGTCCAAGATGTGGTAGGGGTCACAGTGGCCCATATTTGAGGAATACTAATGCTTGTTATAGTTGTTGGGAAGTGGGGCATAAGGTCATATATTGCCCTAGTAACCGCAATAAGGGTAAGAGTGTTCGTCCACAAGGTTGAGGTGGGGAGAGGTGGCAAACTGGGTGGTACTCCAAGGCACAATCGGTTTATGCTTTTCATGGGAGCCAAGGGGTTGATGAGGTTCCCGATGTCATTACTGATATGTTAAAAGTCTATGATTTTGTTGTGAATGCATTGCTAGACCCTAGTGCCACTCTTTCTTTTGTGACTCCTCTTATTGCCAAAAAGTTTCATGTTGAGCCCGAATTATTGCGTGAGTCTTATGAGGTGTCTACTCTTATTGGTCCATCTATTGTTGCTAGAAAGGTCTATAGAAATTGTCCCATTTGTATCTTGCATAAAATATTACCTTGTGATCTTGTTGAGTTGGACATGGTTGATTTTGACGTTATTCTTGGGATGGATTGGTTCAATGCATATTATGCCTCTATTGATAGTAGAACTCGTAGGGTCAAATTCCAATTCCTAAATGAACTTGTCCTTAAGTGGGAGAGTCGTGATGTGGTGGTCAAGGATAGGTTTATCTCATGCATCAAATCCCAAAATTTGATCTCTAAGGGGTATCTTTATCATCTTGTGAGGGTTAAGGATGTGGAGTCCAAAGTCCTTCCTATAGAGTTGGTTTTGGTTGTAATGAGTTCCTTGATGTCTTTCCTAGTGACCTTCCTGGTGTTTCTCCCAAAAGGGAAATAGATTTTGGTATAGATCTCCTTCCCGATATCCAACCCATTTCTATTCCCCCTTACCGTATGGCCCCGACGGAGTTAAATGAGTTGAAGGAGCAATTGAGGGATTTGTGGAGAAGGGTTTTATTAGGCCTAGCCAATCACCTTGGGGTGCATCAGTGTTATTTGTGAAGATGAAGGATGGTTCCCTTAGAATGTGTATTGACTAGGCAATTTAATAGGGTCACCATAAAGAATAAGTATCCTCTCCCAAGGATTGATGATTTGTTTGACCAACATCAAGCGTCTAGTTACTTCTCAAGACGGCCTTTCGGACTAGGTAAGGTCATTATGAGTTTGTTATGATGTCTTTTGGTTGACCAATGCACCAGCCATCTTCATCGATCTTATGAATAGGGTCCTTAAACCCTACCTTGATTCATTTGTTGTGGTTTTCATTGATGATATTTTGACCTATTCTTATAGTGAGGAGGAGCATGTGGGTCATTTGAGTGTAGTGCTACAAAGGTTGAGGGAAGAGAAATTGTATGGCAAGTATGAAAAATATAAATTTTTATTGAAGGAGGTTTCCTTTCTAGATCATGTGGTGTCGGGGGATGGAATTAATATGGATACTAGAAAGATAGATGTGATTAGAAATTGGCCTAGACCATTGACCCTATAGGATATTAGAAGCTTCTTGGGCTTAGCGGGTTACTGTTAGAGATTTGTGAATGGGTTCTCTTCTATTGTTTCTCCTATGGCTGAGCTAACACAAAAAAGGCTAAATTTTTGTGGATCGATAAATGTGAAAAGAGTTTCCAAACTTTGAAGTAGAAGCTTGTGTCCTCTCCTATTTTGTCTCTAGCAGAAGGGTTGGTAGGGTTTGTTGTGTATTGTGATGCCTCACAAGTTGGTTTGGGTTGTGCTTTCATGTAAAATGGTAAGGTGATAGCCTATCCTTCTAGGCAACTCAAAGTGCATGAAAAGAATTATCCTACTCAAGATCTTGAATTGCCTGTCATGGTAAATGCTTTTAAAATTTGGCGTCATTATTTGTATGGAGTGCATGTTGATGTGTTTACTGATCATAATAGGCTCCAATATGTGTTTACTCAAAAATATCTCAACTTGAGGCAAAGAAGGTGGTTAGAACTTCTTATGGATTATGATATGAGTGTGCATTATCATCCCAGTAATGCTAATATTGTGGCCGGTGCTTTGAGTAGAGTGTCTATGGGCATCCTATTTCATGTTGATGGTAGTGACAAAGAGGTGACTAAAGAGGTCCATCGGTTGGCTAGATTAGGGGCTAGGTTAGAAGAGGTTGATATTGGTGGTATTGTTGTTGTTGATGATTCAAAATCTTCCTTAGTTGATATGGTAAAAGCAAAGCAAGATCTTGATCCCTTCTTGTTAGAATTGAAGGCTTTGATGAGTGATGGCAAGGTGAAGGTTTTCTCCCAAGGGGCAGATGGTGTCCTTAGGTACCAAGGTAGGTTGTATGTGCCTAGTATTGATGAATGCAGAGGGAAGATACTTGATGAGGCTCATAATTCTCCCTATTCTACTCAATCCGATTCTACCAAGATGTACAAAGATTTAAGGGTTGTGTTTTGGTGGGGATGTATGAAGAAAGACATTTCAAAATTTGTATGCAGTTGTCATCATTGCCAACAAGTCAAAGTCGAACATCAAAGGCTGGGTGGCCTAGCCCAAGACATGAAGATTCTTACATGGAAGTGGTAAGAGATTAACATGGATTGTGTGGTTGGGTTGACTAAGACTAGAAAGGGCATTGATTCCATTTGGATTGTGGTTAATAAGATGACAAAATCGGCTCATTTTCTACTAGTTAAGACCATATATGGGGCTGAAGATTCTGCTAGGTTGTACATTCATGAGTTGGTGAGGTTGCATGGGGTTCCTTTTTCTATCATATCAAATCATGTTTCTCAATTTACTTCATATTTTTTAAGGTCCTTCCAAAGGGGTTTTGGTACCAAGGTTAAGCTTAGTACGACCTTTCACCCTCAAACAGATGGCCAAGTCGAAAGAACTATCCAAACCCTTAAGGATATGCTTAGGGCTTGTGTATTGGAGTTTAGGGGTAGTTGGGATGATTATCTTCCATTGATTGAGTTTGCTTATAATAATAGCTATCATTCTAGCATTGGTGTGGATCCTTTTGAGGCTCTCTATGGTAGATATTGTAGATCATCAGTTGGGTAGTTTGAAGTATGAGAGGTGTCTTTATTGGGTCTAGATCTAGTTGGAGGATCTTGAGAATGTAAGGATGATTCGAGAAAGGTTGAAAACAGCCCAAAGTCATCAAAAATCCTATACCGATGTGAGGAGAAGAGACTTTGAATTTAAAGTTGGTGATTGGGCCTATTTGAAAGTTTTACCCATGAAAGGTGTGGTTCATTTTAGTAGAAGGGTAAGTTGATTCCAAGATATTTTGGTCTATATAGAGTGATGAGGAGGGTTGGCAAGGTAGCTTATGAGTTGGAGTTTCCTAGTGAAATGGATTTGGTTCATCCGACATTTCATGTATCCTTGTTGAGGAAATGTGTGGGTGACCCGAATGCTATTGTTCCATCAGATATTGCGGGTGTTGTGAAGATAACTTGACTTATGAAGAGGTCCCAGTAGAGATCTTATATAGGTGAAAAGATTGCGGAACAAGGAGGTGGCTTCCGTTAAGGTCCTTTGGAGGAACTAACAAGTTGAAAGTGTTATATGGGAAGCGAAGCGAACATAAAAAAGCAATATCCTTATCTCTTCCATTGTACTCCAGCCTGAGGTACTAATTCTAAGTCCCATATGTGATTTCAAGTCTTATGTTTCAGCCCCTATGTCATTTGCATGCATTTAGGTTTTGGTTGACAAGTTCATAGTGATTTTGACATTTTTGTTGGGATTTTTGAAATGATGTTTAAGTGCATGTTGCATCCTTATGCGGATTGAAGAGGGCTGAAAGAACCTAAATTACCGTTCTGCATGCAATGGCCTAATTGAAGTTGTGCTCTTTGGGGTATTTAAGTTAGTCAATCATGGGGAACACAATTTCCCAAGTTACTCTCCAATTTGATTGTCTCTATGTTTTATTAGTATAATTTTATTTACTCCCAATCATCACAAACCCCCTCCCCCCATCCTTGAGAGTTGAGTTATTTGATGCTTGAATTGATTGTTGGTGAATCAAAGTAGTAAAGCCCCGTATTCCCTTGGGATTCGACCCTAACCTATTGTTAGGTTTTATATTTGATAATGATCACTTTATCCTCAAAGTGAGAGGTACTATTTGAGCGTGATCAAAATAAATGGCACCGTTCTTGGGGAATACGGCGGATATTTGATTTGAGTTCACTAGTAATTAGTTCAAGTATTAATTTCTTAATTTTCTTGTATTTTACTTTTGTTTTTATTTCTATCAGTTCTTTTCGTACTGGTATATGTGGTGGTATCCCTTTTGCTTAAGCCAATACAAATATCCAACAGGCTATCAAGCGAATGGCTGAAGAGAAGCTCAATATCATAAGTAATCTACTCCAGTCATTACAAAGTTGTGTTCTATTCTGTAGGCAGCCATCAGAAGATCCACATAACCATCTGCAGAAGTTTGCACAAGTCTGTAGGGATGTTTTTGGAACATAGCAACCGTCTATAGATGTTGTGGAACTTCATACCTTCCCAATAACTGTTAGAGGTGATGTTGCAATCTAGTGGTCCAAACTTCCTCAATATGTGTCCACCAACTGGGTGGAGGTGCAAAGAGTCTTCTAAGGAAAGGCTCTATGTTAGACTAACCAAGTTTAAACTTCAAGACCGAATCCTAAACTTCTAGAGAGTTCCAAGTGATTCACTGAGTATGACATGGGAACGATATAAAGAATGCATGGTAAGAGCTCAAGACTATGGTCTTTTGAATGAATTATTAGTGGCAAGTTTTTAGCGAGCACTGAACTCAAAACAATAAGCTTAGGCATATGCTCTACTAGGAGGAGAATACTTAGCCTTCTTGAGGAAAACATTTGCAGAAGTTGTTAAACATCTGAACAAACTGGATGCTATTCATCAAGTATACAAAAGCCAGTGCATGAGCAACAAGATTTCTAGACAAGTACATCAATCTTGCCAAGAGGGACAGAGTTGTGTGAACATGTGGTTTAAATTAGCTCAACACCAATGCACTGGAGATGGAAGTTCTAAGTTTGAGAACATGTTCACCAAGCTGATAGAGGAAATGGATGCACAAGAGGAAATCTTGTGGGATATCAATTTGATGTTATTAAGATAAACTATAAAGTTGGCCAATATTCGTCGGCAATCCAACAACTTAATAGCAAATTCAAACTTATTTCTATGCAACTAGAGCTTATTCATACTGATTTGAGGAGAGACCCTAGATTTGGTGATAAGGATTCATCAAGTTTTGAGAAATTCTGAGTACTCAAGATAACCATGTTGTTCCACGACAATAACTAAGTCGCTACTTTGGAGGCAACCCAAGTGGTTTTAATGCTTTTGGTTTGTTCTTTATTTTACTGCTAATTTGTGAATTCTTAGGTAGCATTTTTATTATTCATTGGGTGTTGTTTTTAGACTTTGGATTGGTTGCATTTTGGTATGATGGTGTGTTTTGAGAAGAATTTGCAGATGTTGAACAACAATGAAAAATTTACAAAAAATGGCAGATCAAGCAAACTCTACGATAAGGCCTATGAGTCATAGTGAACCCTACGACTCGTAGTCCTACCCCGTAGAAAGTAACAGTAATCACTTGACATTGGCACTCGTACTGCGAGCCAACTTTATTACTCATAGCCCCAACTACGAGTCGTAAAAGGGGTTCGTAGTGCCCAGGTTAATTATAAAATTTTTCTAAGTTTGGTGTGGTCTACGAGATCAAGACCTAAGAGCCATAGTCTAAGCCATGAATCATATTGGGGGTTTCATACATGCGATTCGGTTAATTTTTAAGTTAACTCGATAAGGGTTAAAAGGGATCAAAATCACGTTGACCCCTTTTTAAACCCTAATCATCCGAAATTTGCCCCTAATCTTTTCACCCATTTTCTACGATCTAATTTCTGGCCAACCAAACCCATTTCAGGCAAGTTTTTTATACAACTACGATTTTTGGATTCCCTTCTTCTCATTTTGATCGTCTTAGTTCATCAATTTGCATGGTATGTCTCTTGGTTTATTTTAACTCTCAAAATTGACTTTAAATGGATTAAATGAGTTTGGAGATTGAAAATGTTTACCAAACCACATAAATATTTGTGTGTGATGGTATTAAAAGGAACTAGAGTTTTCACCAAAGTGAATAGTGTTTAACCTGAGTTGAAGGAGTTTCCCTTATTGTTATAATTGGATAATCATGCTATGTTGGTTGATGTCGATCAATTGAATATTATTGGGTTGTAATTGTGTGTTGATTTGCAAAAAGTGGGTAGCATGATAATGTTTTTATTAGGGTAATGTTGTTGAAATTGTTGGTTGGTAAATATGCATGTGTTCTTTTTTCTCGTAGATATTTTATTTTTTGTTGAACCGGCATGTGTTAGGAGTTGTATATAATATTTGTTGTATATGGTGGTTACACTTATAGCATGTATTTTGTTTTGAGTATTTATGAAATATTTTGAAAAATTGGTACCCACAAAATATTTTTGATTTGTTGTTATTTTGTAATCATGCATGTTTGAATGATTTGGCAATGGTTGTTCTAATTGATTAAAGAAAATTTGATTCATGAAGCATGATCTATGAGTTTCTATTGGCTTTGTGTGCAATGCCATATGTGTGTGAGCTTATTTTGTTGTATTCATGTGTACTGTGCTAATTCAGAGCTTTCCCTATTACTTTGAGTTGGACTGGAGATTGCTTTGGTTATGAAGGGATCTTATGCCCTTGTTCTCTAAATTAGTCACTTTTTCCTAAATACCCAACCAAATGAAAGAATGTATTCCTTGTTCCAAATATTTGATTCTTACATGTACCTTTGCTTTCTTTCTTAACACCAAATTAACCTAACCTTGTTTAGTGAAACACCCAATATTGGCCCTGCTCTATCCTTAAACATTGTGAACCTTGATTGAGGTAAAATGTCTAAGTTGGGGGTGGCTACCAAAAGTGGCCCTAGTTTAGAGACTTGATATTGTATACTTCACTATAGGCTAAAAGCCTAAGTTGAGAGTGGCTAGTAAAAGTGTAAAATAGCAAAAACAAGGTTGGTGAGTTGGGAATAGAAAGAAAAAGAGGAAAATCATGTGTCAGATGACAGAAAAAGAGAAAAGCTTCCTTAGCTTGAGTTGAAATAGTATTATCTTTGTGGAAATAAGGCACAAGCTGAAAAGGGAAAAGAAAATACCCAAAAAATCTTGGAAATGAGGAAAAAGTAAGAATGAGTTAAAAATGATTGAGTTAGAGAGGTGAATGTATTGAAAGGTATGGTTCAAGGTTGGCCTTTAGTCACTAATTGCTCAAAATGTCATACCAAAGCCCCATGAACCTACGTTATAAGTCTATAAAGTCCTAAAGTTATCCTAACTCAATTAGTCTATGGTCTAGGTAATAAGTATAGGGGAAAGCCTATGATATTAGTCATTATGCATGAATATCAATTGTGAGAGTGAGTATACTTGCACAATCCCAAGATCGACTTTTGAAGATATTATCAAGAGTAAAAAGAGACTTCTTTTCTATAAGGGCATTTGCATTACTTTGTCAACATTATACTTGATCAGCGATTGTGGATTGTTGATACTCCTTTACTCGTCATAGTTAGATTATCAAATGTATCGATATTTTGTAGTTTGCTTACTAGCTAAGAAATCATGTTTTGAAAAGGCTAATATAGGTATCTGAGTTGGATTTGAGTTGATATATGCCATTAAGGTAGCTACTATGTGTTATTTTATTATCCACATAGAATAAGTCGACGCTTGAGAAAAAGCAACAATTCTAAGTTGAATGTGTTAATGTGCTGTCAAAATACAGCACATTTGATGTCTAATACATGGGATTTTGTGTGATCTCAATGTGACTTTTATTGTTTTTATATGTTTTTGTTTCTGTTTTTTGTAGAAAATATAGGTTGGCTTAATTTTGGGAAAAATTATAGATTTTGCTGAAGTTTAGGCTAGTTGGGACCCTCTACGAGTAGTAATCCAAGCTACGAGTTATAGAGGTATCATCGTAGGGATTTCTAGTGATCAAACTGCAAAATTTTGTTGTCTGAAAGTGAGCTGTACGAGGCTCAGATACAAGTCGTAGGCCTTACTATGACTCGTAAGAGGAGGTCTCATAGTAGATTCCAGTGAAGACCAAGATTAGACCAAAAAATGTAAGAAAGGACTACGAGCAGGCACTACGATTCATAAACCATACTACAACTCATGGAGGTGGATCATAGCATAGAAGTTCAAAATGTAAACTGTTGACCCTGAAAGCCCGATTAGGACTCATAGGTGACTCGATGAGTCATATATGCGAATTATAACAGTCACCGACTAGATTTTCTAATTATTTGAGAAACCCATTTGTAAATAGTGTAAATAGTATATTTTTTTATTTTTGGGAAGAGACTTGACAATTCTTTTACAGTTCTTGAGTTTTGTGGAGAGATAAAATAGAGAGTAGATTTTAGAGTTTATTTTGAGACTCAACTTTGGAGATTAAATCCACTTGTAGATTAATTTCATCATTCAAGCTTGTGATTCTAATTGCAAATAGGATTTTATTGTTTTTCAATCTTCTTAGGTAAGAAATCTCCCATGTATTCTTCATTCATTATTTGTTTGTTTGACCGAGCCATGAGTGGCTAAACTAACAAATTGGGGTTGTGGGAACCATGAGTAGCTAGCTTAGAAAACCCAGATTAGTTGCTCTTATTGAGTTGGTTATTGGCATGTATTATCAATTTTCCTTCATTTTGCATGTTGTTCAATAGTAGCCAACATTGAACCCCACCTAGTGTCATGATCTCGACCCAGGCAGTGAAGAATTGGAAAAGGGAATGGGTAACAGAATTTGATTGATATATTCTTGTATAACCAACCAAAAATGACCAAAGAGAGGTTGACTAGAATAATAGCTAATGGCTAGTATGGCACACTATGACAGCCGGCCAAGCACCATAGTGAAATTCGACCTTTAACTTCAAAAGAGAACTGGACGAACCAAAATTACCATCCTACATGCAATGTCCTATTTGAAGTTGTATTATTCGGGGTATTTAAGTTAGTGAATCATAGGGAACACAATTTTCCAAGTTTCTCTCCAATTTGATTGTCTCTGGGTTTTATTAGTATTGTTTTATTTACTCCCAATCATCGCAAACCCCCCTCCCCTTACTTGAGAGTTGAGTTATTTGATGCTTGAATTGCTTGTTGGTGAATCAAAGTGGCAAAGCCCCATATTCCCTTGGGATTCAACTCTAACCTATGGTTAGGTTTTATATTTGACAATGATCTCTTTATCATCAAATGTTTGAGCGTGATAAGTTGCAATCAAGAGACTTTTTTGGGTTATCTTCTAACTTCTCATTTATCGTGTCACATCTACACCCTAGGTTTGGGCCGTAACACACTCAATTTATATTAAATGTTCTCTAAATAATTTAAAGGAAAACAAGTCAAAATGATTGTATATTTAAACACACTGGGAATGAATCTTTTCAATTCATTTATAAACCGTAATTAGAATATGGATAACTAATTGCAAATTGTCTTACTAAGTTATTATTAAATGATAATGCATATTTCATTTTGATGAGACTTTCTTTTTAGGGTAACAAAGTTAAGTTATAATTATTTAGAGATTTATCGGCAAGTCCATTTAATTTTATCTAGCTAATGTTTGTCTGTAATAGTTTAAAAATAAGAAGAACTAGGGGTGGCAAAATGTAACATCCCCTAATCCATTGTATCTGGTTTGGAGTGAGTACAGATGATGTTGAGATGATGTTCAGAAAAATCAGAGAAAAAATTGAAGAATGTGGTTTACGAGGAAGGTTTACTAGTCATAAAGTGGTTTACAATTCGTAGACCAGGCGTCATACCTATTTCTAGTGAGTCAAGTTTCAAGATCCATCAACATAACGAGATGAGTTTATGGCTGTAGAACCTGTTACGTCTTATAGAAGAAGGTTTCATGGTCATTCCAGTGAGATCAATTTTCAATCCCATTATTCACGAAAGGTGGACTATGACTCATAGACCGGACTACAACTCATGGACCAACGTTTCATATCAATTTTGAGTGACTCAGGATTTTCAGACTTCTAGTCTATGAGAGTGATCAACGACTCATAGATTGCTCTACAAGTCGTAGGCAAGGTCTCGTAGACCCTATTGGCAGTTTTAATGAGGGTAAATTTTGTCTATTTCACTGAACCATAGAAGTTTTTATACTTGAATTAGACCCTAAAATAAACTGTAAGGGCATCATTTCCCACTCTCCACACTTGAGTGTTCTTAAGAGCTTGGAGAGGAAGGAAGAAGTTAGGGTTTTCAACTCAAGAGCAAGGATTAATTGACGTTTGATTGTTCCTTTGATTCCCAGGTATGTAAAGGTTACTAAAGTGTGAAATTCCTTTCTTCATATGACTTTTTCAATTATCTTGAGTCAGGAGTTGAGAAGAGTTGAAATTTCAGAAATTCCATTATGTTAATACTCTATCCTTGCATTCATCATGAGGTCTTATTTTACTACATGAGATCATAGTTATATCGTATGAGTATTGATATCAGTTTTACACATGTATTTCATACTTGCTATCATAAATTCTAAATTGCATGATTTATGAAATTCCATGTATATTAATGAGATTAAGGTTGAGGTTGAGGTTGAGGTTAAGGTTGACGTTGAGTATATAAGATGAGTTGGTTGAGTATGATTGAGCATGAGAAGCATTGTTGAATTCCATGTATCACTTAAATTAGATTAATTTGTTGGCATATCATAATGATTTAAATTGAGTGAGTTTAAATGAGTGTATTGAGTTGGGTCAAGTTTGATTTCTATCATTTACTGATTGATATGATGAGAAACTGAGTTAAGCTGAGCATTGAGAATTGAGTTAATTGATTAAGCATTAAGATTTGAGTTGTTGATTGAGCACTAAGCTTTGGGTTGATTGACTGAGTATTGAGGATTGCGTTGATTGATGAGTTGAGCATGATTTAGCCTTTGGAGGAGTATCAAGCACCGAGTGGGCAGCGAGTACACTTTTACTTAATTGACAAACCTCCATTGCTAGCAAAGGATAGTCGTTACAGCTAGTCTGACGACTCTTGTCCCTTAAGTAGACATTTATCTTGGATACATGAGATAGTTGATCGCCCTTTTTCATGGCAAGTTAAGGGCAGGCGTGGCAACGATGCTGATTCATCGTGCATCACCAAATTATAGGTGGTGGGATGAGAATGTTGATTAAAAGAAACTCTCAAGCAACATTGATTTTTCATGAGATTTTAAATGAGTCTATTCTTACTGAGCTTACTTTTAAAAACATGATTTACTCTAAACTTGCATACGTTGATTTGAGCATGAGTTGTTGAGACAAGATGAGTGTATCAAACTTTACTTTTCTTGAGCTATTTTACATACTAGTATATTTTATGCATTGTCATCCATTTGGGCTTACTTCATTTTATGATGCAGATACAGGTTATAGAGGACTTCAGTCCGTGCATCGTTGAAGTCCAATTCAGTACACTTCTAGAGTGGGTGAGCCCTCTTTGCATTCCGGACGAACCCTGTTATCTTCTTATATCATTTGGTATTTTATTTTCTATAATTTGAGGTGTCCATAACCTATCATGGCACCATCCTAGATTGTTGAGTAGAGGCTTCATAGACAATTGAGTAGAGGGTTTTGAGGAGTCCTTTGTACCTAAACTTTTTTCATTAAAATTATGATACAGTAGCGTATATCTTAATTATATGATGTATACTTGAGTTCTTCTTCTACTACGGTTGATGTGAGGATGAGTCCAGGAGGTTCTCTTAGGGAATCAGTAATGGTTCTTCAAGTGTTGGCCACATCAAAGGTATTCTCCCAGGGTGTGACATAAAATTGAGCCCGATCGCCCCATCCAACCCAACTCGTTGAAGTTTGGGTAAGTGAATACCTGCAAATTATTAGCTCAACCCATCTCAACCCAACCCATTTAAAATTGGGTTGATATATATACAACTCGAATTAATTCGAGCAAGATCTTGTTAAAATATTTTCAAAACACTTTTTTACAATTTGCTAGGTTTTATATAGCCATAATAAAGAAAAATATAATTTATTTAAGCACTAAAATATTAAAAAAGAAAAAATGAAATAAGTAAAATTTAGTAAATATTTGGACAAGTTGGTTCTTGACTCGCTCTATAACCCGTTACTCAACCCGTTTTGACTCAACCCATTTTGACTCAAGCAAATTTGGGTTGGATTGGATCTTGACCTGTTTTATTCTTGACTCATTATAACCCGTTTAAATTTGATCCAACCAACCCAATTGCAACCACTATGAAGAACCAACAAATTTATTGAGTTGTGATTATAGCTTTGTTATTAAATTAATAGTTAAAATGTCAAGATTTAAACCTAAATTGTGAGAAATATTTATAATATTAATTAATCAAGTTTCACTATCAAACAAATAAACTGGCTTTTACTTTAGGTTAGGGTAGATCTCTTCATTCATGTGATTTTTGTGTCCATCGTCTTATCTTCCCCTTACTCACATACCAGACAGTCAATTAGTATAAGGAAAGTGTAATGTTTCAATTATTGAGAAATTACTTTTTTCCATTTGCGATGACCATTTTGCCCTTATCCATAGCAGCTTAATGCTTTGTATTGTAGAAGGGGTATGTGTGGTCCTCAATGCAATTAATTTGGATTTTTATGATTTTGAGATCTTGTGTGAGTTTCCATCAATCTCGGATGGAGCCAAAGATTGACTATTTTTTGGCCTTGGAGTATGATGGAATAAAGCAAAATGGCT
>JAOTQR010103921.1:9251-20715 GCA_025774065.1 Solanum ossicruentum | reverse complement strand
CCCTTGGCCTACTTTATTTGATTAGACAAGAACATATCAATCGAATCCTGTTAATTAATCTCTTTTCCTATTCATTACTGCCTTGGTCCAGTCAATAAGTGGGTTCTAAGGTTGGCCTCTTCTAGAAAACATTGAAAACAAAGAGATTTAATCAATACATGCATATATAGCTTCCAAGAATTGTAAATTATCCAATTTTATTTTGTTAGATCTTCATGGTTCATATAACCCTAGTTGTGGATTTAGCTACGTATGCTATGTGTAGATGCAGAGATTATGAGTTGAGAGAACATAATTGAACACTTACACAGAAAGAGTAAGAACAAGCAATCCAACTTGAATGAAAATTACAAGCTTCAAGATTGAATTAATTCATAAATGTTCTCAAAGACTCTCCAATATGATCTTATAATTATCTCTCTAAAAATATTGAGTTTTCTGAGTACTAGGCGAAAATTAATGAAAATTAATCTAAAAACCTATTTATAACAATTAGATTTTAAGTCCTAAACAAAATAGGAGAACTAGTCATCACGCCATATGAAAGATACTTTACGATCTGTATTAATTTCTATGGCCTGTAATCGGTGTCCCATACTTAGCTGTTGAAATTTTGGATTTCACTTTAATGACACCCCTCTACGACTCATAACGTGATTACGATCAATAAAGGGGGCTTCATCTAATGGCATTCTTGCAAGTCCACTTCTCTGATCCTCAGGGCATGAATCCTCATCTACGACTCAAAATTTACTAGGTCTCATCTACATGTTCGTAAAATCAACTTCAGAAACTAGCCCCTCTCTAGAAATTTTCACGAAACCTTCCTACGACCTGTAAAATGGTCTACGAACGATAGATGGTCTCGTATAATAGCAAAAATGCAACTACTTTTGTAACTTTCCCCAAAATCAAGGCTAACCTATAATATTACAAATATAAAAACAAAAAACATATAAAACCAACTAACATTGCATTGAGAACACACTAAATTCCATGTTGTAAGGATCAAAAGTGTTGTATTTTGGTAGAACATCAAGTACGAAGCCTAAGTACGGGCCGTGGTTTCCTATACGGCCCATAACCTTGTCCGTAGAAGCTATCAAATCTAGTTTTTCTATTTATTTTTTATTTGGAATTTACTTGGTATAAATAGACTTTTAGATCTTGTTAGAAGATAGAGGTAGAGAGAGGATTGAAACACTTTTGAGACTTCATATTTTGTGATTTTTCACATTGAGATTATCACATTGTTATTTCTTGTGGAGTATTTTGGATTTCTTATTCTTAAATTCATCATTGTAAGTGTTTAATTATGCTATTCCATAACATGATTCTTTCATATACAATGATCATGCATAGCTAAATTCATAACTAGGGTTGTGGGAACCATGAAGAACTAATAGGGTATATCAGATAATCCATAATTCTTGAAAAGTGTAAATGCATCTATTAATTAATTCTCTTCATTATGAATACTTTTTAATGGTGGCCAATATTAGAATCCACCTAATTCTTACTGACTAGATCAAGGTAGTAATGAGTAGGAAAAAAGATTAATTAATAAGATTTGATGTGATCACTCTCATCTAATCAACCTACCCGGATTGAGGGACGATTGTATTGGAACAAATGGTAAGCGTTAGTAATGTCAGACTACAGGGATGGATCAAATCATGTAGTGATATTTACCTCTCGCAAGGATCAAAGGATTTGGTAAATTTAACTTACTAGTTTTGCATGCTACACACTAGAAAAAATTATGATTATCTAGTGATACTAGGTTGGGAATTCATGGGGAACACAATACCCTAGTTAGTTTCCTCACTAATTTCAGAACACTTTCCTATAGTTTAGGTTTACTTACTGTAACTACAAAAATCCCCCCCCCTTTTGGAGATAAGTAGGTTAATTCATTTACATTGCTCATAATTACTCCAGGTCTAGACTATACTTGAAACGCCCAAAAAATGTGCTTTAGAAATGCCCATAATCATAATTTCTATATATCTCAAAATTCATGCGTGATATCAAAAATTCGACTACATATTCTTGATCAAGGGATGAAATTGAGTGGGAAATTGGTATAACCTAGATTCTAGAGGACCCGTAGTGAAAAATAATTTTCTCTAATTTTTGATTTCCAAAGAGCATTCGCGCCCTAGCTGCAACGTGCCAATGGCGCGGAGTAGTGTTATTTTGTCCTTTCGCGATGGGTCCACATAGCGGACCAGATGCAGACCAATGCAAGTTTTTCATTGGTTTTTCTTTTTCGGCCAAGGGTATTGGAGTCATCGCCCCATGTCTACTTAATCATGAAATCATCCATGCTTAGTCATTTTTCAACTCTATATTACTCAAGACTCTCACAAAAAACTCTCCAAGACTTAACCAAATATCTCATACCTAATTCAGGATTTCAAGCTTAACATTGGAACTCAAGGATTTACTTTAAGCTCTCAGTTTCTTTCAAGTTCATCTCAAGAAAATCCAAATTTGAGGTATGTGTGTATCATCCATTGGATCCTTTCACCCATGGAGCCCAATCTTTCTTTTTATCAAAATTGCATGATGTCAAGTTATATTACTTATGACTATCTTTTATTATGAATTACGAGCATAAATTATGTTGGAACTTTATGAAATATTAATTGATTATGCATGACTATCTATTTCAAGATTATACTATGATTTGATTATATCTATTAAGACTGTGCATGTTTTGAGCTAGAAAACTATGATCTATTATGAACTTTTGTAATGGACTTCAAGGTACCCTACAAGAGGGTTTTACTGTATGTTGGTGGGTTGATTTGCCTTAAGGTTTTTCATCTTATTTCACTCTAGAATTGCATGATTTTGAACTAGTATCGTGAACCCACCAAGTGTTTGATAAAATGTAAAGTTAAGAATTCTCAAGCTATTGATGATCTATTATATGATTTACAAGTCAAGTGACTCCATGATGATTAAGGCCTTTCAAGCATGTATTAAATTCATGAAAAGTATGTACGATTTTAAAGTATCAAGTTAAGCCCTATTTTCAAGATTTTGACCCCTTGTGAGCTATTTCACGTTAAAGCAACGGTTCATGTATTATTATTATTATTATCTGATCTCATATTCAAGTTAGGTTTACCATTAGAGGTCAAGCATTTTTATGAGATACTTAAGTCATGCTCTTACAAGCTATTCATGTTATCATTAAAGTGTGTTTATTTCAATAATTACTTGGGATTAGGCTTAGCTTTGATAGACTGCATGTCATCATGTTGTATCGTCAAGGGTCCATACTCCTTTCCTCAAACTATGTGCCAACATAGGATTATACTTTACCCTTGCATTTCTAGTGGATCCATGTAGTGCACTTTATCATGTAATCCTTTCCGAAATGGGTCATGTTCCCATAAAGAGGCTTACTTTATACGAAATGGGTCGTGTTCCTGTAAGGTGAAGTATGGTTTACCTTGGAAAGTAGAACACCTCTTTACTGAGGAGTGGTAATCATCGGGATTCCAAGTTGTAGTTTTCTTGGTCTTACTCATGTCAGTTAAGGTCTCTTCCCACATATGTATGATACAATATGCAAGTTGATTTAGTTACAAGCATGCTTTATTACGAGCATTGATCATGCATGCCATGTTAAGATTATGTATTTCCATTGCTTATGATTATGAATTTTGAATATATTGGCTTATGTCTTTGTTGCATTGCATCCTACATACTTAGTACATTTAAATATACTAACGCATACTCTAAGCCGACATGATATTACCATGTAGGGACTGAAGCACCATTTGATCATCCTCCACGTGTCTGGTACGATCCTTTGAACCAAGCGTTGGTGAGTTCTCAAGTCCAAGAACACTATCTTTATTACTCTTGTTATTTTGAGACTTTCTTATGTTGAACATTTGTTACTATAAGGGTGAGCTCGGAAAGTATCTTGACCCCTGCTCCATTCTATGTTAGAGGTGTTGTTGGATATTATGATGTACTTATGCTTGAGATTAAATCTTTTATGGTTTAATGATTATCAAAGACTTCCCTTAGTCCCGCTTCCCTTTTATTATATCTCTTGTTGTTGTTTAGTTTGCTTCCATGACCAAGGATGTGTGATTGATATGCTAAGAGGTTTGTGTGGGTCCCTTAGGGTTCCCATTTGCCAGTCATGTCTAGGCCCTAGGCTTAGGTCATGAGAAACTTGGTATCACAATATGAGGTTGTAAATGTTCCTCGGGATCCAATACACCACGTCGATTAGAGTCTTATTCATGGTTGTGAAGTGCTGTACAACTATGAATGGAAGGATGTGAGGCATTTTAGGAAATGTTTCACTTGTTCATGGTTTATATCATTCTTTAGATTTAAGTGTAAGACTTTTCATCTAAAAAAGGTTCTTTGCTCTTCTAGATCATGCTGATTCCAAAAGGGGGATGAAGGAGAGCCCGTAAACCCGAGGAGCAGCCGACCCCTACCGCTCCTCAAACTCCTCAAGGTAGAGGGATAATCCAAGATGAGTTCCAAGATGCTATTACAATGTCAGCTCATTATATGGCCAACTAAATTAACCAAGGGGCCCAAGCTCTTTATGCTCCAACTCTGGCTTCTAGGGTGAGGTATTTCACAAGAATGACCCCACCGTAGTTCCATGGGTCCAAGATGGATGAGGATCCACAAGAGTTCATAGACAAGGTGTACAATGTGCTATCCATTATGGGGGTAAATTTGGAGGAAAAGGCGGAGTTGGATGCCTACCAACTCGAAGGGGTGGCTCAAATATGTTTTACATAATGGAAGTTAGAGAAGGGGAATGATAATGCTATCCTTTGGGAAGAGTTCAAAGTCACATTCCTCAATCCGTTATTTCCTATGGATCTAAGGGAGGATAAAATAATAGAGTTTATGAACCTTAATCAAGGTTCCATGAGTGTGAGGCAGTATGCCATCAAGTTCAACAAGCTATCCAAGTATGCTCCCCATTTTGTAGCCGATCCAAGATAAAGGATGAACAAGTTTGTGTTGGGGTTGTCCGACTTGGTTAATGAGGAGCGTTGTACCGCCATGCTAGTGAGTGATATTGATTTGTCCCATCTAATGATTATGTCGAGCAACTAAAGAGGGAAAAGCTTAGAAAAGGGAGAAGTGGTGGGTCCAAGAGGGCTCATTTTGAAGGTGGTTTCCAAGGTCCCAAGGGTGGCCGGTTTCCTCAAGGCCATGGGTTCCAAGGAAAAGGTCTTCCAACGATCCTAAGAAGCGATTTTCTAATGATAATCCAAGATTGCAAGGTGGTAATGGTGGGATGGAAAATCCTAAGTGCCAAAATTGTGGGAAAAGCCATGTTGGCCTATGTTTGAGGAACTCTAATGCTTGCTTTAGTTGTGGTGAAATGTGTCACAAGGTCACTGATTGTCCTTATGCTCAAAACAAAGATAGAGATGGTCGTACACAAGTCCAAGGTGCAAATGTGGGTCCAAGGGCTAAGGGAGGCCAAAAAGGGGGGTGCTCCAAGGTAAAATAGACTCTATGCTCTTCAAGGAAGACAAGGGGTGGATGAGGTGCCCGATGTCATCACCGGTATGTTAAAATTTTTTTATTTTTATATGTATGTATTGGTAGACCCAAGTGCCACTCTTTCTTTTATTACTCCTTTGATTGCCAAAAAGCTTCATGTTAGTCCCAAATTGTTGTGTGATCCTTATGAAGTACCCTTGTTGATGAGTCCATTGTTGCTAGAAGAGTCTATAGAAATTGTCCCGTCTTCATTTTTCATTAAGTCTTGCCTTGTGATTTTGTTGAATATGTTATATTGGATTCTGATGTCATTCTAGGATAGATTGGTTGCATGCAAATTATGCTTCTATTGATTGTATAACCTATAAGGTTAAATCCAATTCCCTAATGAGCCTGTCTTGACTCGGAAAGTCATGATGTGGTGGTGAAAGATAAATTCATTTCTTTTTTTAAAGCCTAAAGATTTCTAAGGGTTGTCTTTATCATCTTGTGAGGGTTAGGTATGTTGAATCCAAAGTCCTTCCTATTGAGTCGATTTCGGTGGTTGATGAGTTTCTAGATGTCTTTCCCGATGAGCTTCCCGGTGTTCCTCCCGAGAGAGAAATAGACTTTGGTATAGACCTCTTTCATGATACTCAACCCATTTCCTTTCTCTCTTACTGTATGGCCCCAGTGGAATTGAAGGATTTAAAGGAGTAATTAAGGAATTTGTTGGGAAAGTGTTTCATATGGCCTAGTAAGTAACCTTGGGGTGTAACGGTGTTCTTTGTGAAGAAAAAGGGTGGTTCCTTAGAATGTGCATTGATTAGCAATAACTTAATAGAGTCACAATAAAGAACAAGTATCCTCTACCAAGTGTTGATGACCTTTTTGATCAACTACAAGGGGATAACTTTTCCAAGATTGATCTTCGGTCCAAATATCATCAAGTGAAAGTGAGGGAGTGTGATATTCCCAAGACTTCTTTCCGGACGAAGTATGGCCATTTTGAATTTATGATCATGTCTTTTGGGTTGACTAATGCACCAGCTATGTTTATGGATCACATTAGTAGCGTCTTTAAACCCTAACTTTACAAGTTTGTGGTGGTCTTTATTGATTATATCTTGATTTATTTCCATAGTGAGGAGGAGCATGTGAATCACTTGAGGGTGGTGTTACAAATCTTGAGGGAGGAGAAGTTGTATGCAAAATATGAAAAATATGAGTTTTGGTTGAAAGAAGTTGGTTTTCTAGGGCATGTGGTGTCGGGTGATGGTATCAAGGTGGATCCTAAGAAGACAGAGGTGGTTAGAGGTTGTCCTAGACCTTTGACTCCATCAGATATTAGATGTTTCTTGGGTTTGGTGTGTTATTACCGGAGGTTTTTGAATGGATTTTCTTCTATTGGTTATCCAATGACTAAGTTGAGACAAAATAAGGTAAAATTCATGTGGACTGATGAATGTGAGAAAAGTTTCCAAACTTTGAAAGATAAGCTTGTCTCCACACCTATCTTGGCTCTACCAAAAGGGCAGGAAGGGTTCGTGGTATATTGTGATGTCTCAAGAATTGGTTTGGGGTGTGTTTTGATGCAAAATTATAAGGTGATAGCATATGCCTCTAGAAAACTTAAGGTGCATGAGAAGAATTCTCCCACCCATGATCTCGAATTAGCAGCCATGCTATTTGTTTTGAAAATTTAGCATCACTACTTGTATGCGGTTCATGTTGATGCATGTGTTTACCGACCATAGAAGTCTCCAGTATGTGTTCACCCAAAAGGATCTTAACTTGAGATAAAGAAGGAGGTTAAATATCCATAAAGATTATGATATGAGTATGCATTATCATCACGACAAAGCTCATTTTGTGGCTGATGCTCCAAGTAGAGTGTCCATGGGTAGTCAAGCTCATGCTGAGGATGGTGGCAAGGTGGTGGTTAGAGAGGTTCACCGGTTAGCTAGATTGGGGCCTAGGTTAGATGAGGTTGATAATGGTGGTGTAGTGGTTGTTGATGGTTCTAAATCTTCTTTGATTGAGGAAGTAAAGGTAAAACAAGATCTTGACCCTGCCTTGATAGAGTTGAAGGCCTTGGTGAAAGATGGTAAAGTAGAGGTTTTATCCAAAGGGGGAGATGGTGCCCTTAGGCACCAAGGTTGATTGTGTGTGCCAAATGTGGACAACTTGAAAGAAATGATTTTGAAGGAGGCCCATAATTCATCCTATTCCATTCAGCCCAGTTCTACAAAGATGTATAAAGACTTGAGGGAGGTATATTGGTGGGGATGGTATGAAGAGAGACATTGACAAGTTCTTATTCGGATGCCACAATTGCCAACAAGTCAAAGCCGAACATCAAAGGTTGGGTGGCCTATCCCAATACATAGAGATTCTTACATGGAAGTGGGAAGAGATCAACAACGATTTTATTCTTGGGTTGCCTAAGACTAGGAAACATTTTTACTCTATTTGGGTTGTTGGGTTGCCTAAGACTAGGAATCATTTCAGATCGTGGTACTCAATTCACTTCTCACTTTTGGAGGTCCTTCCAAAGTGGTCTTGGTACCAAGGTTAAGCTTAGCACAACTTTTCATCCTCAAACAGATGGTCAAGCCAAGAGGACTATCCAAACTTTTGAGGATATGCTTAGATCTTGTTTTATGGAGTTTAAAGGTAGTTTGGATGAACATCTTCCACTTAGTTTGCTTACAACAATAACTACCACTCAAGCATTAGTATGGCTCCTTTTGGAGCTTTATATGGAAGACGTTGTAGATACCTGGTTAGGTGGGTTTAAGTAGGGGAGATTGCCTTAGTAGGTCCGGATTTGGTAATGGAGGCCATGGAGAAGGTGAGGTTGATAAGGGAGAGATTGAAAACAGTCCAAAGTAGACAAAAGTCCTTTTCCACTGAGAGGAGAAAAGATCTTGAATTTAAGGTTGGTGATAGGGTTTACTTGAAAGTCTCACCTATGAAGGGTGTGGTCTGATTTTACAAGAAAGGGGAAATTAAGCACAAGATTTATGGGTCCTTATAAAGTTCTGAGGAGAGTGTGTAAGGTTGCATATGGGTTAGAGTTGCCTATTGAAATGAATATGGTTTGTCTGGTCTTCCATGTGCCCATGTTGAGAAAGTGTATGGGTGACCCAAGTGCTATAGTACCCTTGGATATTATGGGTGTTGTAGAAGATAATTTGACCTATGAGTAGGTCCCGATGGAAATTTTGGATAGACAAGAAGAGGTTGAGAAACAGAGATGTAGCTTCAGTCAAGGTTCTTTGGAGGAACTAACAAGTTGATAGTGCCACATAGGAAGCCAAGGCGGATATGAGAAAGCGATACCCATATCTCTTCCATTCTACTCAAGCCGAAGGTACTAACTTAAGTCCTCTATATGAATTGAAGTCTTAAGTTGCATCCTTTATGTTATTTTGCATGCATTCATGTTCATGGTAATAAGTTTATGGTGATTTTTGACATTTATGTTGAAATTTTTGAAAATTGATGTTTAAGCGCATCTGATGCATTCATATAGGGTTAAAATATTCATGATTACTTCACTTATGCATGTTCCTTTGACATTGGGGGACTAATGTACCCAAGGGGGAGATATTGAAATACCTAAAAAATGTGCTTCAGAAATGTCCATAATCGTAATTTTTATATATCACAAAATCTGTGCATGATATCAAAAATTTGACTTCAAATTCTCAATCAGGGGAAAACATAATTTTTGCTAGTTTACGTTTTCCAGAGAGCATCCACTCCCTAGCCGCAACGCGCTAGGGGTGCTAAGTAGTGTTATTTTGTCCTTCGCGATGGGTTCGTGTCGTGGACCAGACGAGGACCTATTTATGTTTTTCCTTAGTTTTTCTATTTCGACCAAGGGAATTGGGGTTATAGCCCATAACCACTAAAGCGTGAAATTGCCCATACTTAGCCATTTTCAACACTATATCACTCAAAACACTCAGAAAAACCTCTCCGACACTTAACAAAATATCTTATGCCAAATTCAAGGATTTCATTCTTAACTTTGGACTTAAGGATTCACTTTAAGCTCTAAGTTTCCTTCAAACTCATCTCAAAAAAAACCCAAGTTTGAGGTATGTGTGTTTTATCCATTGAGTCCTTTCACTCATGGAGACCAATCTTCCATTTTATAAAAATTGCATGATTTTAAGTTGTATTACATATGGGTATCTCTTATTATGAATTATGTGCATAAATTATGGTGGAGTTTTAGGAAATACTGATTGATTATGCATGTCTATCGATTTCAAGCTTATACCATGATTTGATTATATCAATTGAGACTATGCATGTTTTAGGCTAGGAAAGTATGATCTACTATGAATTTTTGTGATGGATTTCAAGGTACCCCTATATAAGGGTTTTACTACATGTTGTTCAATTGATTTGCATTAAGTTTTCTCATCTTATTTCACTCTCAAATTGCATGATTTTGAACTAGTATCAAGAACCCACCACGTGTTTGATAAAATGTAAAGTCAAGAATTCTCATGCTATTGATGATCTATTACATGATTTACAAGTCAAATGATTCCATGATGATTAAGGGCTTTCAAGTATATATTGAATTTATGAAAAGTATTTATGATTTTAAAATTATCAAGTTAAGACTTATTTTCAAGATATTTACCTCTGTTGAGCCATTTCATGTTAAGGCAAGTGTTCATGTATTATTACTATCTACTCTCATTTTCAAGTTATGCTCACCATTTGAGGTCAAGCATGTTTATGAGCTACTCAGGTCATATTCTTACAAGCTATTCATATTACGATTAAAGTGTGATTATTTCAAGTATTTCGTGGGATTAGGCTTGGCACCGATGGATGGGATGTCGGCGTGGACTATCTTCAAGGGTCCATACTCCTTTCCTCAAACTATGCGCAAACATAGGATTACCCTTGCTATTCTAGTGTATCCATCTAGTGAACTTTATTATGAAATCCTTTCCGAAGTGGGTCATTTTCCTGTAAGAAGGGTTACTTCATATGAAATGGGTAAAGCTCCCGTAAGGTGAAGTATTGTTTACCTTGGCGAGTAAACCACCTCTTTACCGATGAGGGGTATCGAGATTCCAAGTTGTAGCTCACCTAGTCTTACTCATGTCGGTTAAGGTCTCTTCCCACATATGGATGGTATATTATACAAGTTGATTGAGTTACAAGCATGTTTTATTATAAGCATTGATCATGCATGCCATGTTGAGATTATGTGTTTGCATTGCTTATGATTATGCATTTTGAATATATCGGCTTATGTTTTTGTTGCATTGCATCCTACATATTTACTACATTCAAACGTACTAATGCATATCTATGCATACATGATATTACCAATTAGGGACCAGAGCACTATTTGATCATCCTGCATGTGGCTAGTATGATCCTTTGAAGCAAGCTTTGGTGAGTCCTCAAGTCTGAGGATATTATCTTTATTACTCTTGCTATTTGACACTTCCTTATGTTAAACATTTGTTACTATGAGGGTGAGCCCAAAAAGTGTCTTGGCCCCTGCTCCATTCCATGTTAGAGGTGTTATTGGATATTATGATGTACTTACGTTTGCGCTTGACTCTTTTATGCTTTAATGATTATCAAAGACTTCCCTTGGTCCCACTTTCCTTTTATTACATCTCTTGTTGTCATTTACTTTAATTTCGTGACCAAGGATATGTGATTGATATTTTAAGAGGCTTGTTTGGGTCCCTTCGGGTTCCCATTTGCCATCATGTCTGTGCCCTAGACTTGGGTCGTGACAGTATTATTTATGGGATTGACCCTAACCTTGGTTAGGTTATATAATTTGACAATGACTTTACCTTCAAAAGGCAGATGTGGTTTAGGTGACATGTAAGGACCTAGACTTTGGGAAAAAACCTTAACGATATGAAGTATATTGACTGCAAGTATTTTTAGCCAAGTAACCTCACTATAGGCA
>JAOTQR010103896.1:0-27998 GCA_025774065.1 Solanum ossicruentum | reverse complement strand
TATTTGTATTGTTGTCTGGGAAGCTGTTGTGTTTTTCTTGAAGGTGTGGTTAGTTAATAAAACAGAGGAAACTCTGTCGAAATTTCGGTAGATTTCGTAGCTGTTATGTTTGGTCTTTGAAAGTTAGTGTTTGTCTGGGTGCAGGTAGATTGGGAAAATCAGGTTAGCATGTGTCTAGGTGTCCCTATCGGGCACTAATGACGGCCCTTGGGTTGGGTCGTGACATATATACTACTAATACTACTTAAACATCCTAAACATGTCGGTTCAATAAAAAATAAATATCTATGGGAAAAAAAGAAAACACGCAAGAAAATCCCTAGGATTCAAAAATTACAGTAGTTATAGGCCAAGGCTACTCAAACTTCATCAAGGCTTATAAGTACCATACCCATCGAAAAAGAGGTGCATTTTCCTCAATATACACAATCAAATCAAAATAAAGTATCGGGGTAAAAAAAATACCTAGACACCTAACCGTCGGTCTCTACATTGGGTTGCCTCTCATGTAATGCCTAGTTTATTATCATGACATTATATAGATAGCTTGAGTTCTCAGACTTCGTCAAGCTTTCATGCTTCATTGTCAACTGTTGTAGAACGATTAAGGGTTCTCCCTTTACCACTAGTCATAACCATCTTGCATCATTCAGTATCTTTTAGGTCTTGCACTATGTCGTAGGCACTACGTCTTTTGGAACTGATTGAGTTGAATTGATACTTGTCCAAACTGAAGTGCCAACCATTTGAACACAAGAGAATGGGATTTAATTTTTTGATTTATACAAGCAATGTCAAACTTAATTCCTCTCAAGGTCTCATCCTATGTGTTAGCTTTTCTCAATAGTTGGCTAAGCATCTCCTCTATCCTAGAATTGCTGGTACTTAGTTAGCGATTATGGGAGGCACATAACAACTTCTCTTGTATCCATCTTTGTGATCCCCTTCTACACATATTTCCTATCCCCACTGTCTAACGTAGTAGCTTTTGTGCAAGCTTTTAGACCTATCTAGCTCTTGCGTTTGCTTCATTAGCATCTCCATATTGGTATTACTTCGAGCAAGCATCTGTATGATCTCTTTATTTATTTTTGTTTGCTCTAGGCTTATTGGCTGTACCCGAGTGCTTGGTAGGAGGCTTATTCATGGACCCATACATGATTCAATTTGGTGACCTTATGCAGCTGCCCAGCAATCTCTGTGAGTGATTGATCTATGAGTATGCTCCCCAAGATAGTGTCGGCATATGCTTGGCTATTTACATCCAGAGCATAGTAGAAGATCTGCACCAAGTCATTATCAATAATTTCATGGTCTGAGACACTCCTCAAGCATTTCGTGAGCTGTTCTAATGTAGTACTGACTGAGTCACTAGGAAGTTTCTCAAAGTTGTTGATTTGGTCTTTCAACTTGAGCTTTATCGATCTCGAGAAGTACCTCTCCAAAGAGGCCCTCAACAACTCCCCCCAATTAGTGATCTAACTCTACGGGAGCTTAGATAGACATAGTGCTGCATTGCCTGTCAAAGATAATGGGAAGTCACGAAGTTCCACAACATCCATAGATAGATTATTTGTTCCCATAAAACTCTTACATACAAATGCAATGTTGTGTAGATGGCTGTGAGGATCTTTTGATAGTAGGCTCGTGAACAACCCACAGTTCTGTAGCATTTGAAGAAAACACTGGAAATAACAAATTTTGTGTCAGTCAGTAATGATGGCAACATAATGGCTCCAGTCGCCTTCATAGCTATAGGGTTCAACTGATATTAGTTCTACTGATAAGCTTCAGTATTGAAGTCCTATCGATGTAGAGCAATGTCCTCAAGAGGAGGTGGGTTCTCACTATTAGAATTCACATTCTCATTCCTGTTCAAAGCTGTATTTGTCGCGTTGTTGGCAATATCTTGAGCCATTCTTCTCAGTTTTCTCTAGATCTCTAGGTCAAGTAGAGTCAAGGGTATGCCTCGACGTCGTGTGTTGGGCATACATTACACTTACATCTTGAAAGAAAACAAAAACAACAAAACATAAAATGAGGGAAATAGGGATTAATTCCATAATCAATTGAATTAGATAAGTTTGCTTAGATTCCCTAGTAACGAAGCTAAAATGTAATGTCGCCCAAGCTACACATCCTTTTTTAGGCTAATGTAGTCGTTGTCAAGATATAGAACGTAACCAAATTTAAGGTCGAACCCAAGACAATATGGTAGACATAGAAGAATTCAATGTTGCAATTTGTGTATTAACCAATGTATCTCTTCAAAAGGGAGGGGGATTGATAATAACAAATGAAAGTAATGCTAAACTAAAACAAGTGTTTAAACCAATTTGGTGAGAAATTAAGGTATTGTGTTCCCTATGATTCCCTAACTTAGTATCACTGAATAACCAAATTTTTTTAAGTGCGTAACGTACAAAATTAAGTTCACCAAACCCTTCAGTGCAGGCGAGAGGCAAATTTCACTATGTGACTTGGTCCTTCCCGTAGTGTGGCATTACTAACCCTTACTTATTATCCCAGGACAACCTTCCCTTGGCCTAGTTTGGTTAATTAGACGAGAAACATCGATTGAATCCTATTAACTAAAAAAGTATAATCAATGAAAATTTTTTGAAGCACAGGAAGAATGCATTTCTTATTTTAAAAATTGTTTAAGGATGTTTTAGTTTTTTTTTTAAACTAAGAGTTAAAAATATAATATCATACAATTTTTACATCTATATTTTGGTAACATTATGCAATATCATTCTTTATAGTTAACGATGGAATTTAATATAAATATAATCGATCTATATGTTTTCATATGGTGCACATATTTGTATATGTGTATGTGTGTGTATATATGCACTTTTACTGATCTGATTTGTGGTTATAATTAAGTTTTTAGTAATTAGAACTAAAGAGAGCCTTGGAGTAACTGGTAAAGTTGTTATGTGATCAGAAGGTCACGGGTTCAAACCTTGGTAACATCCTTTGGTATAAATGGAAAAGTAAGGCTATCTATAATAGATCGTTGTGGTCGAGCCCTTCCCTAAAAGTGCACCAGACTTGCCTTTTTTTCTTTTAATAACTATTCAAGTAGTGAAGGAAAATATTTTTTGCTAAAAAGAGGTATAACGACAAGATTTTTGTCGTCGTTAAAGCTTTCAATGACGAAGCGTTTAATGATCGGTGACGACAGAATTTTTACCGGTCGTTATTGACTAATAAAGACTGGATTAATACTTTTAGTGATGGAATTTCCCCTCATTAAAGACCTATTTTCTTGTAGTGAGTGTATATGCTCCTCGTCCATGGCACTATTCAAATCAAAGATATGGATTATCTATGCTTGGATTGATAAGGACTAGAGACACGATATTACATTTGCATGTTTGTCATCTATGCACCGGGTTTGCCAAAAATCTCAAATCATTCATCCATTCTAAAGAAAAACAAAAGAAATAACAAAAATAAATGCTACTCTATTACAACCCATATTAAAATTTATATGCAACCCAAAAAGTTAAAAAAATTGTCTAAATATTCATCTATAGCACCATTTATCAAAATGAAATATAATCATTGTCTCATCAAAAATAAAAATAAGATAGAGAATTCCTAAAGTTCACCCCCTCCTAACAAAATAAATGTTGCCCTCAATATGTAAGAGACAACAAAATAAGAGAAAGTAGTGAGTGTGAGAATCCCCCGGTCAAGTCAATCTGCTATGGTGGTGGTAGTGGTGGAGTTGAAGAAGATGTCATGGGGGCATCAATGCCCTCTTTTACTGGTGTGCTCTCAAGGTCAATGTCGGGCATAACAGGCTCAGGGGAACGCACACCGAATGTGCTAATCAAAGATTGATCTAGCACAGAAGTTGCAAGTACTGCATCCACTATCTCATTCTCCACCCCATCTAGCTCCTCATGTTTTCTTGACTCTATTCCTCTCCCAATGACTCCTTATCAGTCTCTGGGGGTGTTTACCTCCCGAATTTCTTCACCGCCATCACCTGGAGTTTCTATATTCATCCCTTTATTTGGGATTGCAGCTACATCCATTTTGAGTAGTGGATCTTTCAACCCATCAAAAACTGTGCTCAAGTAAGTGGATTGAAGGGATGTCACCTCCTTCTTCAATTTATCAATATTAGCTTTCAAAGCTGATATGTCTTTACCACTAGCCATCTTCTCAACTACTATCACTCTGTTATTCAAACTCTATAACTCCTTCTCATGGTCATTAATCATAGCCTTAAGTCTATATACTCTTAGCTTGTGAGCCTCTATTAGCACACGATGTTTAGATTCTGTCTCCACATATGGCTCCAAAGCCTTGGCTATGGTTGTGTCAACTATCTTGGGCACAAATGACACAACCTTTGCAGCCCAAAGATTAGCAGCTTTGGCTAGGGGGTCAATCACAAAAATAGTGGCCTTAGTGAGTGAGAGCTAATATCTGTGCCTTCTGTATTTGTAGATGGAATAGGGGCAGAAGAAGAGTTTGCACTCGGGGAGGAAGAAGATATATCTGCCTTTGTGCCTAGCTCTCTAGCTCTAGACTCGAGGGCCTCAATATCAATTACTGACATTATGTCAAACAACTTCTTCCTAGCCCTATCCTCCTCATCCCTAGAGTACTTAGCATCAATCAGTCAGATATCAGGGGTTTCCGATAGAGTCACCTCCATATCACTTTTTTTTGTTCTTTGAGGCTCCGGCTTGCTTGCATAGAGCTGTAATAAGACTTGGGGATGACAAAGAGGTTTGCTCCTGTTTTGCTCTGGAAAGGATCTATGAGGCGATGATTGATCCAAGGTTCAACTCCTTTTTGTCCATGATACAACCACGACCTTGGCATGGTGTAGTACAAACTCCTTTTAAGAAGACATCAAATTACTTTTAATGAAACTAAGCCAAAATCGTGCAGGTATGTTTTACTCCTTGTTATCAATGATTGACCCCTTCTTCAATCACGAGGGTGCTGCAATTAGTGGAGTTAACCATGCTTTGATATCTTTAGAGGTTTAGAGCTGCAATAGATTTTAGAGCTGCAATAGATCTTTTAAGTAGCTCTAACTCCGGAATGTGCAACCTAAAGCATAATTAATTTCAGCCTCTCCACATGGAACTTGCACGCCTCAAACCTTTATAACATCCAGGGGTTTCGACATAACTGGTACCTTGCTTTTGCTCTTTGGAACAACTTGGCCATATAATTTATAGAATTCATGCACAAAGACGAAGCACATATAGATCCCGAGATTTTGTAAAGCTCTAGAAGTCATGGAATTTAAGTATTTCGCAAACCTCCCGATAAGTCAATCCTTCTATTGATAGTTGGTTTTCTTCCAAAATGTTCCTCTACCCTTCATCCTTGAGCCTATTTAGGAACTTTAGAGTTGTGGCTTCCTAAATTTTCTAAGAGGATTGTGAGATAGCATCATGTAAGGCCTTGATTCTAGACTCACTTTTATGCCTCTTTGAGCTTGACTCTCTTGGCAAGGTTGAGGGCCTCGTGGATTTGGATAGAACATGATTTTGCTTGGTCATTTTGGATAACACACTTCAACATTTGTATGACAAGTATTGAAAAATAATCAAGCACAATATTTGATCATATGAAAGACATTCAGAATAGACTTGTCAATTAGACTACATATTACACTCGGCAAATCACTAAGTTGATTCGACAGTCAAACAGACCATCGTCTCTTTGCATAAATTTCAGACCTGGGGTCACTGCTACTTTCTATGATGATCATTCTCAATCTGCGATACACTCATCAGACTCAGGGACAAAGAAAGTTCATTGCAAAGTTGCTGCAGTCCCTCAAGAAAAATAACCAAATAAGGTGGTGTATGTGTCCGTTGGGCACATCACTGAGTGCACTTAGGTGGTAAAAATGACCATCACCTATTGTGAGTGGCACGACCCTTCATCCATTCACAAACATTTCAATAATTTCATAGATAACATGGATGAAACACACATATCAACCCACCAAAACACATCAATATAAGAATATCTATTGGCTAGCATTATGACATGGACTTAATGGCTACAAACTCGATCAAATGGTGACTTACCCTTAAGAATGATGCCACCCAATCTATCATAGGGCAAGTTCAATCGCTTACAAGAGATAAGGCATTACTCAAACTTTACCCATAGCCTATAGAAGCAATCAATCCAACAGGCAAGCTCATTATAAGAACATATTCATATGATTATGGCATAGTTTCAATTTGAACACAATTAGGCATCATATCAAGCATAAGATTTAGGGCCAAACCCATAAGCAATTCATCAATGAGCAAGTAACCCTTCATTAATGACTCTAACCCAACTCATTCACACCCTAAATTTTGATATTCACAAAAAGATATCAAAACCCAAAATAAATCATACTTACATGCTACACAAGGTTAAAAAAAAAACTCTAAGGCCCTACCCACATGTTTCTCAGCAAGAATTTCAAAGTTTAAAGCATGAATTTTACATCAGAAACCTTGATCAACTTCCCAAATAATGGTTTCTGAAAGAACTTAGAACAAGGGTAAAAATCATACCTATTCAACAATGAGACACAATTAAAACCTTTGGTGATACCCTTTAATGATTAGATCCACTTCTTGGTGAAAATTTTCGAAGAAAAGCAAAGGAAAGGGGCATTGGCGTGCGAGAAAAGAGAAAAGGAGGGAATATGGGAAGTGAAAGGGCCAAGGCATTTGAAAAGCCTTAAGTAAATCTGTGAGCGTGTATACTCAGTGACATCGAACCACACCACCTAGCACGATTGGCATTATGCCAAGCATGCTAGGGACTGCCTTTTTTCACATTGAGCTTATTGTGCCTTCCACCCTGAAGTGCGGTGAAACTAACTTTCACCACTTGGGATCGACAATTCGCTAAGCCCTTATGTTAGTTGAATGTGACTACAACTCCAGAGTCATCCCTCAACCAACAATGCATTCAAATTGGTCATTGCCAATATGCCTCGGCGATACACCGACTAATCCTTCTTGTTCACCTTTATCAACTTGCTATTCCCATTTTTCTTTTCAACACTGCATAGTTCAATACCCATTATTCAAACTAAAAATTAATAAGATACACACCTTGGGTTGCTTCTCAAGCAGTGGCTTAATTGACATCATCACACGATGTTGTTCCTCTTCACCTCAACTTATCGCAAACTAGCCCATAACTGTTAATATCCCAGGATCATCTCTCGATTTCAAAGCATTGCAAATGTTTAAATCAACCTTCTTTCCTTTACTCTAAATTTCAATTCTCCACTCTCAACATCAACCACATCTAGCCCAATGGCTAAGAATGGCATCCCCAAAATGATTTGCACATCCGTATCCATCTCGCAATCCAAAATCACAAAGTTTGCAGGAATAATAAATTTATCCACCTTTACCAACACATCATGAAGAATTCCCACTGGTCTTTTGATTGACCTATTATCCATGAGCACCTGCATTGTAGTTGGTGAAAGGGTCTCTAAACCAGTTTCTCAAAAAATATCTAGGGGAATGAGATTTTTGTTTGCCCTTAAATCACAAAGAGCTTTACTGAACTTTGAGGCTACTATTGTGCATGGAAGAGTGAACACCCTTGGGTCTTCCTTCTTTATCACAAGCTTGTTTGTCAAGATTGCACTATAGTTGTGAGGCACTTCTTTTTCACCTATTCCTTCATGAACTTTGCATATCCTGGCATTTTAATTAATACTTCCACAAGGGAAATATTTATTGAAAAAGAATTAAACATAGAAAGAAACTTTTGAAACTTAACATCCTCCTCTTTTTTCTTTAACCTTTTTAGGAATAGAGGGTTAACTTTGACGTGAGGTGCCTTCTTCCTCACAGCTGGATTAAATTTTTGGGGAGTGTATTCTTGGCTTTCATCACATTATCTCTACTTTTCGCTTGCTTATCATTCTCGAGATTACTGAGAACATCATCACCTACAACTTGAGCCTCCTACTCATCATCCTCAACCACAATCATATCTTCTTTTTCTTCTACCTCTTTCAAACCTTCATCAACAACAAATGATGGTTTAGTACCTTCGACCAACTTTTCACTTCGAATAGTTATGGCTAAGCACTTCGGATCATTGTTTTTGGTTTGGCCACTATATCACTGGGTAGACCCCTATTTGAATGTTGGCTTAAATGGCCTGAAATATTTCTTAGTTATGTCTCTGGATGTTTAATGGATGCCAAATGAGATTTCATAGTTTGACTCAGTTGGAAAATATTAGATTTCATTTCTTTTAGAATCTTGTTCGAGGCCCCTACCTTACTCAAAATTCATGAAAGCATATCACCAGTTCAAGGATTCTCTTGATTAACCACTGGTTCAACATCCTTCACTCTATCATGTGGTGGATGTACCTATCTCCCTCACGATTCGGCCAACCCCCAACTTGAGGTTGGTCAGTCTATGCTCGATATCGCCATCGGGGTTGTTGTTCCAACCTTGATTCCTGGGTGGACTTTGAAAAGCCGATCGAGAACCCACCATTTGATTACCCATGTAATGACATTCTTTGTTGTAACAAACTTCAAATGGTGTACCTTTAAACATCACCTCTCCAATAGCTCCCATAACATTCATACTCTTGTGATTTCCTCCCATGAAATGCTTAGCAAAAGATCAAGATGTGTTAATATCTTAGCCATGTTCTCATCCCTTTCTTGATCTTTAGAAAGCTGCTCCTTGGTTAGACCTCTGTGGCTTGAAGGAACTACATCATCTCTTATTCGTTATGAGGTGACGTCGTTTGCTCTTCAGAGCTAAGCTCTCCATTTTAAGCAGGCGGTACCATGTTCTACTAATTTTTGTCATGCCATCCTGGAGGTTGCAAGCTTTAGTGAATAATTGTGTCATTAAACTTCCTCTCATTAGCTGATCAGCTACTCCTTTGTTTGCAACAGTAAGACTCACGTAAAAGTATTGCAAGAGCATATGGTCCAGAACTCTATGGTTAGGGCACAGAAGCAAGAGTTTTTGAAACTGGAGCCATGTTTCATGCACCGACTCACCCTCTAGTT
Organism: Solanum ossicruentum; assembly: GCA_025774065.1. Classification (NCBI taxonomy): domain Eukaryota; kingdom Viridiplantae; phylum Streptophyta; class Magnoliopsida; order Solanales; family Solanaceae; genus Solanum; species Solanum ossicruentum. Next base: position 18,937 of record JAOTQR010103896.1, on the reverse strand, counting down.
GTTTTAAGTTCTCCATGTTTTTTCTCAATTTGATCATCTTTGAGGGATGAAAGAATCTCTCTAGGAATGTATTTTGTAGCTCCTCCCATGAAGTAATAGAATCATGAGGAAACTCCGCTAGCCACCTCAAGCCTCTTCATGATGGAGCAGGGAAATATCCTTAGTTGAATAGCTTCCTGGCTCACTCCCCTAAAGTTGAATAAGAGATACACATCAACAAAGTTCCTCAAGTATTCATGAGGATCTTCGTGGCTGAGCCTTCCGAACAATCTCTTTAGTTGGAAGAGTTATAAGATGGTGCTTGTTACATGTAAATTAACTCCTCTAGCCAATAGGGGTAGTTAGATGGAACCTGTACTTCTAACCTGATCCCAATTAATATCTTGGATCCCGTTTATGTCCCCAACATTCTCATCATGAACGCTCTCATCATCCTCTATCTTTACACATTACACAATCAACAAAATAACAAAAAAATAGTAAAAACAATTCTAAGTACAATAACAAATCTCAATAAACTCTTCCAATATGAACAAACTAATGCCCCAGTAACTTCTTTTTTGATGTTGCTCAACCCGACTACTCAAAGGCAAAAGGGGGCAGTCATCATCAGCATAATAACCCAACTTTAGAGGTTAGGGTCGTTCCTACAAGGAATCATTGTTCAAGGAGGAAGTGACTCGCTAGACCAAGTAATTGTAGGATTTGAGGGGTTACAATAGTTAGAACAAAGTTGAGCTAACAAGTTCTAATTAATGAATTAAATAACTATTAAGGGAAGATGTTGGGGATGTGCAAATATGGGAATCAATCTATCAAATAGGTCTAGATACATGACTACACGAGTTGATATTAAATGAATAGGCTAAGTTGTTTGTAACCCAAATCACCTATGATAGATAGGTGTTTCACAGGAATCAACTAAGATATCACATACAAACTGCCAAGCTTAAGAAGTCTATCAAAACACTGATTACCTTGGCTATTGAATCTATGAATGTGGATGTCAAATGAAACCCCCTAAGGTTTTTAGCCTTATATACATTCCACACCCTAAATGCTTCGGCTAAGCAACAATTAGAGATATAAAACAAAACCCCAAGTGAGCAACCTTGAAATTTATACATTAAACTTAGGAACAGATATAATTCACCCAAATAAACTATAGATTAGCACTAGCCTAACAAATAAAATTAAAATGGTGTGTGTGTGTGGGGGGGGTTTGATTTTTCCACACATGTTAAAAATTAAAGATTGAATACCGTACATAGTAGCAGAAGTCATGGGTAACAAGATTGAGTACAAATCACTTGATTATCACTAACTAATCTTCTCTAATTTGATGCCCCAAAGGTTTAAAACTCTAGCCTCCCTTGACTCTAAGAGGAAAGTTCTATGTACTACTACAGAAGACTAATTGTTCTGATGTGGAATGAATAGATGATGTACAATGTCCTTTATAAAATGTTTATGTACTCCATGCAAATGTGTGATAGTTTTTGTTGCAAAATGACATTTGGCGGTCAAGGGCGGCCATCGCCGAGCACTTCGATAATGCCCTAAATATGCACTTGATCACTTTTTGGTGTATCTTTATGAGGCTTCTTCCATGGAAAATTAGGCAATAACTCTTTACTCTGCCTTTCCAATTCAACAATGTGCCGAAGTATTCCCTATATCGCCTTTCTGTCAGTCTTTTGGGGCTTTAGTTCTATAACTTTAACCATTCACTTGTGCACTTTGGCGTATCACCGAGAATGATTTGTCACATCAGTCCTAATGCACTTTTGACTTGACTTAGAACCTTGATTTCTATATAGCTATGTGATCTCCTTGAGCCTTCGACGGATTGCCAAGTATGTCGACAACATCACTTTTCACCGCCTTTCAATACTTTTGCTCAATTTTCAAGATTCCACCAAGTATTAAACTTTTTATCACTTTTAACTCCATTTCCTATCATGGAACATGCATATTTGTCAGCAAATGAAATGATTAGCATACTAAGGGCAATGTTTCCTTGCAATTTATCCCCAAAATGAGTCCAATATATGGACTCATCAATGAGTAAATGCCATGAGAGTTACAAAATAGGATCACTTATTCATTATTCAAAGAACCTACCAACTTATAGTAAAACCTAACTAGGGCATTATCAAACCATCATAAAACCCATAAAATTGCACATGGCTTTTGAATGCTTAATCATATACAAAGGCATATCAACATAAAATACTTCATATTATCACCATATAAAAGGTTTAACAAAAACACCATGTAATACCATAACTTGAAAAATCACAAATGAGAAGAAAAATGGTTGAGCTTGTGGAGGAATGGTCTCCACAATCAAAACCCATATACCTTAGTATGATTTTGTGGAGGAAGTCTGATTTGGATATGGGAAAACTTGAAACCCTAGCTTACACCACACACTTGAATGCCTTGAGAGAGCTTAATAAAGTTCTAAGACTTAAGAGTATTTTTTAGTGAGGAGGAATGAGGTGAATTAGGGTTGAAAAGGGCTCTTAAGGGGTCTTTTGAGGTGTTAAACAATGTAGGATAGTAGTAGGATAATAGAAAATATCGTATTTACCCCTTTAAAAATCTTGCCGAACAGTACGACGAGACCCTGTTTATGGGCTGTGGTCCATTATACAGGCTATAGGTTGGGGTTTCATCTGATGCCATCTCATACTTCAGAGGCTTTTCTCTGATTCACCTTCTACAACCAACTTATGACTCATAAGTCATTCCATGGGCTGCCTGATAAGCCGCACATTGGATTCCAAAAAGTCCCAAATTTTATCAAGTTGGCCATCATTCCACGAGTAAGAAATACGATTTTGATTATGATGAGAGCATGATGACAGGTTGATAGAATTTGATGGACCTAAGAGTCTTCTTAATTGAACTCTAAAAGATCAGTTTAAATTTGAAGTCCTTCGATGTGATTACTTAATTCACTCTTGAAAGGTTGATAGATTGATATAAGTCCTCATAAGACACATTAATTGGATTGATTGAGATTGATTCTTTATGAATATTGAGTTTTGGGACGAGTATCGAGCACCAAATTGAGTGAGAGTAAGTCCAACTAAAACTCATCAACTACATCGTCAAACATTGGAGAAGATTGAACCATTAAAGTGGGTATTTTCTCATGATAAGGTGTCCCCAAAATAATAGAGGACATGATTGCCAGATCCAACATGGATTCAATTTGTTTTTACTCCTGTAAGGTATTGAAAGGATGTGGAAACATCAATTAGATTGTTGTATGATCACTGGCTCATAAGTGATTATTGTTGGATAAGATAGACTCCCACAAACATTCTATACTGATAGTACTCTGATTGGATAGAATGATTAGATTGTCTATGATGGGTCATTGTCTACTCTTTATTCTTGCTTTAAATAGACATTTGACATTTTTGATTGGGTATTTCTACGTTGATTATTGTTCTACCTTTATTTATTTAATTCAGTCAATTTATATACTCGTGCATTCCATGTACTGAGGTCCATTTGGACTGCATCATTTAATGATACAAAGACAGGTACTAGAGATTATAAACAAGTCCATCGTTGAGGATCTATCACAACTAGCTTAGTTAGTGAGCCTTCCCCTACTTCTAGAGGATACTCATTGCATTTTTATCATAGTCTTCCGTTGATTTGTTAAATATGTTGATTGAGTAAATATGTTGAGGCCAAGTGGTTTGCTTGAGGACTAGCAATGTGATCTACCAATCCAACATGATTGCTATCATAACTATCGATCAACACGTCATCAATTTAAAAAATATAAGGTATTTTTTCAGTATAAATCAACATATGCCATAGACATCAGTACAATATACTACTAGTACTACCTATACATCCTAAATATGCTGGCTCAATAGAAAAATAAATGTCCCTAGGAAAACAGATGCAAGAAAACTGCACAAACTCAAAAAAATTAGCAGATATAGGCCTTGATTACTCAGACATTGCCGAGGCCTACTACCCACAACCCATCTAAAATTTTTTGCATTATCCTCAATGGAACAACATAGTACCAAAAACCAATATCGATGTAAAACAGAATGTACCTGGACACCTAAGCACTAGTGTCAGTCTGGATGAACTACCTTCAATCACCTGGGTAGTCCCCTCTACCGTGGTAGCATTTACTGAGGGTCTACCACCCAATGCAATCTCCTACTCACATGATCATTACATCACCTCGTACATTATGGAGGCCTACTTGGCAACCTCCATTTGTTGTTGCTCAATCCTATGGGTATGTTATCAAGCAACATATGGATCATATCTCTCATATTTCGCCTCTTCCTAGAGGCTGAAATTGTGGGCTCATCTGTGAACAAGTCCAACACCGATATAGTGATAAAATACATGGGAATCATCAATGCTGCTAGTTCTACTGCTCTCATCTCCTCATGAAACTATTGAATCTCCATTCGGATGAAAAACAAGTTGGTATCTTAGTCGAACTAAGGCGATCATCCACATGCCTTTAAATGCATTAACATGGACTTGAAGAAGTGATAATCTTTGCTCAAGAGTGGTTGTGAAATGCTTTTTCATTTGCTCCTCTGACTCAAAAATGGCCTTGCGAACCCAAGGATTGATCTTCTGTAGTAACGGAGTCAATTGGGAGTCGGTCTAAGCCTAATGCTAAACTAGTGCCTGAACAGATACCACAGATACATAGGCTATACCTATGGGTTGAGGACATGTTAGCACGACCTCTGGTATAATGGAGGAAGTAGAAATAGACCATATCTTATCTCAACATCAATCTGTGAGGCCCTGTCATACTCATCAGCAGCAACAGTGGTGGTAAGTCTCAAGATGCGGAGGCTCGATGAACATTTCTGGTAATTAGACTATGGAGTGTGGTGCTCACATTGAGGTAATAAGAATCTTATTAGTTTTATTCAGGATAGCATCCTGGGTTCTCTGAACATTTATCATAATATTGACATTAGGAATGATCTCTACCCTTGCATCAATGGATAATCGGTGAACCAGGCAGGGGAAGGAATGGATATCTATCTCCTCAGTGCTCGCTCATGAATCTCCTTTACTATGCAGTGAGCAAAGTCAATTTCATAAGTAGCTATGATACTGGCTATAATGATGTCGTAGTCTAGCGTGAGTGTATTATTTGCGTGAGTTGGCTAGATCTATGTATCAACCGCTTCCCAAGAAAAGTTTTTACCATATTGAGTGAGGCCTTTACATGAGGCATGGAACCGGGCACCCAGCCAGCATCCGTGCCTCGTTCAACAATGTGGTTGGCAACCTATCTTAGTAAAGTGGCATTTTTGGCCCTATCTCTGGTCACAACATGGTCTTGTGCCTGTCCCAATCTATATTTGAACTCTACTGTGGTAACATGATCCTGAAGATTAGGATCGAAAAGAAATCTTCAGATGGTAGTCTCTGACAACTATATAGGAACTCCACGCACTAGCATCTGGGTCAATGGAGACTGAGCTATATGCTTAGCCTTCTTCAGAGTAGCCTTAATCATAGTAGCATCATGTGATGTGTGAAACTCTCAAACCCACTACAACACCCCAAGCTAAGGTCCTAGACATGACACAACGAATCGGAACCCGAAGGATCCCAAACAAGCCTCTTAAGCATACATAGCACATCCTCGAATTTGTGGAAGCATAGAAGAGCAACAAACAAACACTACAATAAATTTGATTATCCTAGTTAAACAATTTCGCCACTTATAAATGATATTTCGTCACTAAAAATCTTGCATGATAAAAAGAATTTTGTAACTCCATCATCCCTAAATGTGGGTCGGTAAAAGTATATAAAGACGACTTAGTGCTTCGTCACTAAAAAGGTTACATCAACTACAAAAAAAAAAATCATCCCCAAATATATGAACATTTGTGACAAATTCATTTTTCATAAAAACTGTATTCTTTTTTTTGTAGTTAATGGTATGATTTTGTCACCAAAAAATTTATTACCACCGACAAAACTATGTCTTCACTAATTATGTAGTTCAATCAGTGACAACGCTAATCATCTCTAAAATCATATGCCTTTCATAGTAAACTAATGTAATTTTGTCATTAAAAACATCCTTTTAGATACAATAAAATTCATCCTTAAATGCATATATTAGGGGCAAATTTATTATTATAAAAGGTTAATAATTTAGTAGTTGAATCTATCATTTGTCACTTAAAGTATTGCTTTTACCAACAACATGTAATTATCACTATAACTTATCATGATTAGTGACAATTACAATTGTCACAAAATAAAAAAGTATTGCATATTTAATAAAAAAGAGGTATTGAGACAAATATATTTTTGTCACTAAATGTGACCAACTTATGACAAACGTATATATTTCATGACAAAACATTTTTCTTGAAAAGTTAGATTTAATAGTTGCTAAAAGTCATTTAGCGATAAATTTTTTTTTCATTGATTGCAAACATCGATGGCATTTAATTATTTTATATTGATATTATTTTCTTAAGTGAGAGTTTCATAAATCAAAAACTAAATAACAAAACATGCTAGATAATAATAAACCCATGAACATACAATTAAAAATAACTAAAATTAGACGTAGTAAGGTAACATCCATACAAGTTTCTTGAGTTAAAGTATATTCAATAACAAAAACAATCTAACTGAAATAAATGAAATATTACTCCTAAACTAAGAAAAGTAGAGGTTTTTTCCAGAAAGTACCAATTATATGATGACATAAGAGCTTGCATTTAGCCTTGATTCAATTCTCACCTTTTATACCTGTGAAAAAAGAGAAAGAAATTTATAAGATTTAACTTAAAGTGAAATTTGTAAGACGATATTGTAATGACCTGACCTAACATTGTTAAGTATTGTCCGCTCTTGGGCCTAGCCCATCACGGATTTGTCCCTTTGGGCTCACCCCAAAAGGCGGCTCACAGTATATAGACCATTCCATTACTTTATATACCCAACATCTCTCCTGTGTTTTATCGATGTGGGATATCTCTTCTCAAGATGGGTTGTTACATACACGTCCTCTATGGATTTAGTGTCTTTGCTGATGTTTGCCCCACTGCATGGGATTTGCCTAGGCTCAGTACTGAGGTTTACCTTGTCTTACCGAGATTTGCCCAAACTCATTTGAACTCTAGTCCCACATCGACAAGACTGACACAAGAGTGGCTCTGATACCATTTGTAATGACCTGACCCAATACTATGAAGTTTTGTTCACTCTTGCGCCTAGTCCATCACGGATTTGTCCCTTTGGGCTCACCCCAAAAGGCACCTCATAGTATATAGACTAGTCCATTACTTTACATACCCAACATCTCTCCTGTGTTTTACCGATGTGGGACATCTCCTCTAAATATGAGTTGTTATAGATATTTTCCATATGTTGAAATGTCAATTTGTATAAGCACTGGAAAGAAAAAAGATTGGATTTTTTTATTGATCTACTAGTTTAGTTATAACTATCTTTGATAGCTCATATACTACTTCACTACACCATCTTCTCAAGAATTTCTATGTGAGATTTCCTCAAAATGAGCATACAAATAATTTGTAATAACATTTTTTCCCAGTAAACTATTATGTGTTGAATTGAGGAGTTTTTAAGCCTGAGCAATACAAAGTTGAGCAAATTGCAATAAAAACCAAAAATAATCCATAGCTTAGATTGTCTACTAATTACACAACCTATCACAGAGTCATCCATGACATTATCATGAGGTAACGTGAAGTACACTTTCTTCTACTTGTGGTATAATTCTATATATACTTCCAAGTTCAGTCAAATTTCATGTGTTAAGTAGGAAATCAACTCAAACTTTTTCAGCTAGATATTTCTATTATCTAATCTAACATTTCAATCCCAAAAGCAACCATCACATCATAAAATATTTGAACCATAACAAAAAACATAGATAGAAATGTCAGCATTCAAATATAACTTCTAACTGTTTGACTAATCATACAAGTATAAATATTATTTAGCAAGAGTAGATATACAACCTCTTGAACTTGCCAAATATTTTTAACTACACATGTCAACTAAGAAGGTAATATATTGAAGGCTGCTTTATGTGGAAAGTGTATCTATTGAACACAAGTAATCCTCCAAAAAAAGCAACCTCGTTGGATATAACTTTTATTGAAATAAAACCTCTCTAACTTATCCACCCCAAAACAAATATTGTTCTCCTTCCCTAAAGAAAAAAGATAGAGAATCTGCCCCAAATACACCAAAAGCACCGAGCAAGAGACCGAGAAGAATAACAATTGCAACTCTACAATGTTGATATCCTACTCCCACGATCTAAAAATCTATAGAATTTTGTAATATGAAGGAATTTACTATTTATCTCTACTTAGCTATAGACAATGCTTCCTATCTATAAGGTACTATAGTATTTACACACTCTATCTAGTAAAATTAGGAAGTAATTGAAGTATAAAGTAGTATAGGACATGTTACACTCTAAAATAATTACGAGGTAAGGTATTAACATTTATATCATGATATAAGTAAAATTTAATAGGTATAAAATATGACTTGTTAAACATGGAATTTAAGTCGACAAAATGAAAATAAGAAGGTACCTAAAGTTGGTATTCTGGTGGAGTTCATACACCGCTGCCTCATACCAAAAACGGATTCATAGTTAGATACCAAATGCTACATATTTATATATTTAGTAAAATAAAATTAAATACAACTTGACATATAAATTTATGTTACTTCTAACCTTGATGGTGATGGGCGAGAAAAAAGTTACATTTTTCTAAACAGTTCTTCTTGGTGTGCCATTAAAGTATCTAATTGAGAATTTAATGCTTGTATTTGAAATTGTTGCTCTTTTATTTGACACTGCTGATCTTCTATTCGATGTGGCTGATTTTCTACTACAGTTTCAGGTGCATTTAATCTATTTTGTAACTCATGTTGGGCACTAGCAACTTCTTGTTTCGCCTATTTGAATGTGTCTTCTAACTTTGTCATTCTCCTTTGTGTAGATCTTATAGTATTAGGTTTTGGACCGTAACTAAGTCCTTTTATGTACCCAGACTTTGTACCAAGTACAGTGTCCATGATGAATAGTCATGGAAGACTATCCCGAAGTATATAGATCTTTTAAATCTATCATGTCGTTCTGTATAAAAATATTAATACTCTTTAAAGGAGAATACACAACTTCTAAAGAATATAAACAAATACAATGAGTATGTTGTTAAAATATAGAAATTAATTTTCCTACAAATGAGTCTCAGCCTCTGAAGATGATCATCCTTTCTCACTTGTGTAATGAGTATGTTTATATAACTTGATTCAATAAGGCTCAACTCCTTCAGGTTTACTTACACCCTATGAAATAAGAAAAATAATTGAATAATACTAAAGTTTCATTAGTTAAAAAAATAAAAGTGGTATAACTTACCATTTTAGCACGAGCTGCTACAAATGCTTTTGACCCCATGAAATGATTATATTTAAGCTTAGTTCGATTTAACTTTTTATGTCACATCGTCTCTACAAATAAAGTACAAAATATCATAATTCATAACTTTAATAACAATAAGAATTGAATATAAATTACCTTGTGCTCTAGATTTATCCACATGTCAGAAAGTCTATTTCAATTTTCTTGGGTCAACTCTGGCACTTCTATTTTACGAGCTTCTTCCTCTGAGTGTGAACTTTCAAATAGTTGTTTTAACTTATAGTGCCATTGTCGTCTTCTATTTTTCAGAATATCCTCACAGCTATCTTTCACATAATGCTCATCCAAATTAATCTCAAAGCTCTCCTAAAAAGACATACAACTTTTGAGGAAACACACAAAACATTCATAATTTCTTTCATATTAAAATAATAAATAGAATTCTGCTTATAACATGTTAATTAACTTTAAACTCAAGTACCCTTTATGAATCATAGGTTGCAGTTCAAAAACTTTGTTTACATTTAAAAGTAATGCTCTTGACAACCTACCTGCATCCATAATGTCAATCTTTTTTAGTTTCAGTGAAGTAATGCCATAAATTGATAAGTTAAGGAGATACTTTACATGAAAGGGGAACAACAAAAATCACAAATTTCATCTTGTCAAGTGGCTCGGGATCATTATTCCCAAACACTTGAAGGCTTAGGTATTACGAACTTGGCAAGAGATAATAGAGCCTGCTATTTTTGAAGTTTTTTTTTTTTTTTTTGGTTATTTTTAGTTTGACAAATGCAATACAAATCCAATACAATGCAATACTAATGCTATACAACTCCAATACAATGTAATTTAATGTTGTACAATACTTTATATATAAAATAATAATCGAATAAAAAATCTGATATGTATATAAATAACACCACAATGGAATTGAAGCTAGGATAGTATAAGGCAAGATAATTAAATTGAAGAGATAGGTACCATAAAATAGTCATATTAGTGGTTTCTTGCCACCTTTTTAGGTTGTTCCATTATTGAAAGTTCTTGATTATGATATTTGAATTGACGAGATAGGTACCACAAACAGTCTTTAACTTTATGCAACTTCCTTTTGCAAGCTTGGGAGTTTCCTGATGTAAGTTCCCTAAGTACGGTTTTGGAGTGTACGTTGGGTCATCCCGGCTAGTTTAAAGGATGCCTACACAAGTTAGAACTCTTGAAAAGTTGATAAATCTATCAAATAAATTTGAAAAATGATCCTTATATTTTTTTATGCGTGTGAAAAGCAAGAAAAAAAGGTGCTTTGATGGAATTCAACTTCAGTCCCTTAGCTTAAGATCAATTACCTTTTAACTTTATATAGTGAGGATAAGTTAGATACCTTAGACTCTAATGTCAATCTTTCGGACTTCGTAAACTCTTTAGTCTTTGCATAGGACATTTATAAGTGAGCTTACAATATTACTACTTGGTAACTATGTTACTTTCTAAGAAAGAGCACCTATACAAGTATTTAAATGGCTAAAGAGTCGAAGTAGGCATAAACACATGCTATAGCAAAAACTTCTACTGCTACAATCTATAGAATGACCTTTGCAACATAAGCTTACAATATTTGAATTGAGAGGAATTAAATTATCATTCAAGTTAAAAGTACTGAAGTACTAGTTGCTATCTTCTTTAGATGATCTGTAACACCTCTCATGTGCTTCGAAAAGCCGTATAGTGTATTTCTTGAGTATCTCAAAATCTGTGCATAATCCAACTTCATATTCTTGTTGAGGGTGCAAAACTGTGTAGGAAAAGGGTGGCCCTCGATTTTTAGAATCCCCATAATGAAAAATGTTTGCAACCGAGGGCCAAAATAGTGTGCATCCGCACCTCAAGCACGACGTGGCCTGGGCGCGGATTAGCGTAAGAAGCTCTGCGACTGGTCCGCGTCGTGCCTGGGGCTGCGGACCTATGCAATGTTTTCCTTATTTTTCTTGTTTTGTTCAAGGGCATTTGGGTAATAACCCAATGCCCATTTAAACATGAAAAATACATTCCTTAGCCATTTTATATCTTCAAAACTTACAAAACCTTCTCAAATCCTCTCAAGAAAATCAACCAATACCCTATTAAAATTAACAAATCTCAAGAACAAGCTTTGGATTTCAAAACCCCACTTCAAGCTTCAAATCTTCCTCATATATATTCCAAGAAATTCCAAGGTTTAGGTTTGTGGGCTTCATTCATGGGATCCTTCCACCTATGAAGCAAAACCTTGCCTCTTTATTAGATTTCATGATTTTAAGGTTGAATACTTTCTGGGTAAACTTTATTATGCAGTATAAATATGATTGGAGTTTGCATTCTTCAAGTATTGATTAGATATTCATGAATAACTATTGAAAGCTTATTCCATGAATTTATTTTAATCTACTGAAGCTATGCATGATATGAACTATGAAACTATAGAATATTGGAAACTTTTTAGATCGATTTCATGATACCTAAATTGGGAATTTTACTACAATCTTGGTGGATTAATTTGAATGACTTTAAAATGAATTGATTTTACTCATTCTTGTCTTACACTCCTAAATTGCATGATTTTAAGCATATGTATGCATACCCACCATGTTTAACTAAGTTTGCTTGACTATGAATCTTGGGTTGATGGAAGACTATTGCCTGATTTGCATGACAAGTGCTTTTACGACAAGTTATGGATTCCCAAGAATGTATTAAGCTTATGGGAAGTTTCTATGATCTACAAGTGAATTATTGAGCTCTTATGCTATGTTTTGTTCTCATATGAATTATGATGCCTACTGGAAGAGGTTATGAACTAAGTTGTATTCCTCACCCTCTAGTACAAGGAAAATATCTACGTGAAGTTGTCATGACCTATTCTATATTCCTCACCCTCATGTATGATTTAATACTATACACTATCTAGTGCCTACATGAAGGGGTTATGATCTATGCTATATTCCTCACCATCATCTACTATTCAATACTATGCACCATCAAGTGCCTACATGAAGGGGTTATGACCTATGCTATATCTTCACCCTAATGTACTATCCAGTACCTACTAGAAGGGGTTATGACCTAAGATATATTCCTCACCCTCTAGTATAAGGTATTTGGATGAACTACTCATGCCATGTTCTTATGTTCCATAAGTTATGTAAGTTATGATTAAGTTTATGATATATTATGCATGTTTGACTATGTCACACATATTTTAACTTAGCATAGCTTATACATGTCATATTGAGCTTATGTCCATTGATTATGATTATGCATCTCAATTGTTATGGCTTATGTTCCTTGTTGTATTACACTCCGCATACTTAGTACATTCCAAGTACTAACACATACTTTGCCTACATGATCTAACCATGTAGGCACCGAAGCTCTTATGCATCCTTCTCTTCGTGGCTAGATGGTTGTTTGAAGATTGCTATTAGTGAATCCTCTGCTCTGGGGACAACATCTCTCTACACTTTTATTTAGATTACTCTATTTTGGAATACTATATTTAACGGTGAGCCGGGAGATGTCTTGACCCCCACTCTATTTGTAGTTAGAGGTGTTGTTGGATACATGGATTGTATGTTATGAGTTTGACCCTTATTATATCTATGTATTCTTGGAGTTTTCCCTTAGTCCCTTATCCCTTTTGTGGTGAATGTTTGCTATGTTGACAAGTTAGAAGTCCCAAGTCCTTAGATGCCCCTTAGATATAGTTGCTATATGATTCATGTCCTCTTCCCACCCCCATAGTGTGTGTCCAAAGCCCCAGTTCCCTTAGAAATTATGTGCTATGTGCTTATTTATCTCTTATTGGTTCCACAAAACCAAGGATAGGCTATGCATTCTCAATAGGTTTATTTGGGGATCCTCTTCGAATTCCTATTCGCCGTGTGACATCTACGCCCTAGGCTTCGTTCCTGAAAAACTTGGTATCAAAGTACTAGGTTGATACATTATCCTCAAAAATTTGACACACTGCGTTAAGTAGATTCTCATTCATGGTTTGGAAGTGCGCTACAAATATGAATAGGATGCTATGAGGCATTTTAGGAACTAAATCACTTCTTCATGATCCATGTCCTGCGATAGAGCTAAATCCTCTAAGGCTTATTTTGATCCCTATTAGTTATGCTTCAGAATATGTCTTAAGCTATTCAGAATGGTGGACAAGATAATAACCATCCCTCACTTGAGGATCAGTCAAACAATGACATATCCAATGCGGAAGTTTGCAATGCTCTATGGTTATTGACCAAAGTTGTAAGTGCTCAACTAAGCCAAGAAGCGGGTGTCCCTGAGATTCCAAATAATAAGAGAAGGGAGAGGAAGGCTAACAGGGCTTGAGCTGATTGTGCTTCATCTTCTTCTAGTTTACTGGCACCCAAGCACAAAAAGAGAACACTCCCTTTTGCCATTTGTCAAGGGTGTGGCAAGAAGCATCAAGAAAGGTGTTTGGCTAGCACTGCGGGTTGTTTCAAGTGTGGCAGTATTGGGCATAAGATAAGAGATTGTCCTATGGTCTCCACAGAAGGGAGAAGGAGGGATCGAGTTGGAGATAGACTCTTATTGCTAAGCCAAGTGGTAATTTTCACGATCCAAGCCTAGGGCCTAGATGTGACACGATGAATGAGGAACCCGAAAGAAACCCAATCAAGCCTCTCAACTTATCATTACACATCATTGGTCGCAAAAATATGTAAAATACATAAATGATATTAAGGGGTAAAAAGGGCTAAAGATTATCTTGCAAATCAACATCATCAAGAGAGAACAAGTCAAAGCTCATACCACAGATACATGACTTGTCTAACAAACACCTAGAAATACATAGATAGAGCGGGGGCCAAGATAAAGTAACCGGGCTCACTCTCATAGTCAAATAGAACATAAGAAAGTGTCTCATTACATAGATAATAGCAACATAGACTAAGGTCCCCGAAATGAAGGTCTCACCAACTAGCTTTGAGTAGCCACGTGGAGAAGGAGGATGATGAACTTGGCACCGGTTCCTACATGGTGATATCATGTAGGCAAGAGTATGCGTTAGTACATTTGAATCTACTAAGTATGTGGGATGGAATGCAACAAGAGATAAACATCATAATCCAAAATGCATAATGATAGGCAATAGGCATAACATAACAATATAACATGTATGATCAATGTTTAAGTAAAATATACTTAAGTAACTGATAATCGTATAGAATATCATATGTGAAGATGAGTCCAAGCAAGCTATCAAACCTTGTGTTGTGCTAAGATGGTGATGGTCACACCTTATCACCCTCATATGGTTAATGACATTCACACCTATCATTTGGGTGGCAAGGTACAAACCCCTCACATGGTTGGTGAGTACTAACCCCCACCTCGGTTACCAAGGTACTAACCCCTCGGTAGGTTACCCAGGCTCTTGTTCCCTCGGATTAGGCATGGTCTAATGCATCACTTTATATAGGATTTATCATGTGCTCTAGTGCAACACTTCACATAGGAATAATCATACACATAAGCTCATTTTATCATCATAACATCATTCATATCATATCTCATACTTTGGACCTTTATTTCCTCAAGAAACCATAACCGGACGTTTTATCGAACACCTTGGGGGTGTGTAATAAGGTTGAAAGACCATAAAATTTAGAGATGAAATCATGCAAGAAAATCTATTATGACACCATCAATCAACACCTTGCAACACCCCCAAGACATTCACATCAAAACCCCTCATCAAATCCAACATTAGATCCAAGATTTAGAGCTCAAAACATGCTAAAACAACCATACTTTCATGAATAAAATCACTATGCAGTAAATTTCTCAATATATAAGACCCACATGTAAAATCAACTTTAAATCATGCAATATTAGTAAAATGCAGACTTAGGCACCATGGGTGAAAGGACCCAATGGTTCAACACCACATACCTTAGCTTTGGATGAACTTGGTTAATTGGAGATGGAGACTTGAAGCTTGAAGGAGAACCTTGAATGAGTACCTTAGCTTGGGGGAAGGGTTTGGGACTTGAGTTTGTGGAGTGAAAATGTGACTAAGTGTTTGAGTGAGTGGATAAATATTTAGGGTAGTATGAGGGTGAAATATGACTAAGTATAGGTAAAAACATGTATGGAAGCTTTTAGGCCCAAGACTTAAAGTCTTGGACTGAAGCTGAAAAATAGAGCTAAAAAATACATAGGGGCGCGTCGCGAGGGGGACACGAAAACCCCTCTGGAAATTATTTTTGAAATTTCGTAATTGCTAATCTTTGCTCTTAAATCAGGGTTAAACCCTTTCTCCCCTAATTTGATCCCCTAAACAAGAATCCAAAGTCAGATTTCCGAAATCACAAATGGATTTTGAGATATAAGGAATTAAAATTCTAGGCATTCAAAGGCACTTTTGGGGCACTTTTTGGGGTCGTTACAATATCTTCTCCTTGGGAATATTCGTCCCTGAATATAAATGAGATGAACAAGTCAAGGGTAATCATGAACAAATCAGCCCCAACAAGAATGCAACATAACATGTAAAACACCATTTTCAAATTCTCAACACAAGTGTAAAATCATCATAAGTTTACCAACTTAAACATGAATGCATATGAATGACGTAGGGGTTGAAACATGTGACTTGAAACCACATAAGGGATATGGGATTAGTACCTTAGGCTTGAGTGGAGTGGAAAAGATAAGGATACCACTTTTGCATGTCTGCTTCGGTCTTCAATTTAGCACTTTCATATTATTGGTTCCTCCAAAGGACCTTAACGGATGCCACCTTCTTGTTCCTCAATCTCTTCACTTGCCTATCCAAGATCTGAACTGGAATCTCATCATAGGTCAAGTTATCCTCAAAAACAACTACAACATCAAGAGTCACAATGGCATTAGGATTACAAACTCAGTTTCTTAACATCAAAACATGAAATACAGGATGAATCAAATTCATTTCACTAGGCAACTTCAACACATAAGCTACCTTGCCAATCCTCTTTATCACCTCATAAAGACAAACATACCTTGGACATAAATTCCCCTTTTTACCAAAATAGAGGATACCTTTCATTGGATAAACTTTCAACTACACCCAATCACCTACTTTGAATTCAAGGTCTCTTTTTCTCATATTAGCATAGGATTTTTGATGACTTTATTCTGTCCTAAAACTTTCCCCAATAATCTTAACCTTCTCAAGAGCATCCGTAACAAGATCTGGTCCCAAAAAATCCACCTCTCCCACCTCAAACTAACCCACCGATGATCTACAACATCTCCCAAAAAGAGCCTCAAGAGGAGCCATACCGATGCTAGAGTGATAGCTATTGTTATTGGCAAACTCAATCAATAGAAGATGGTCCACCCAACTACCTTTAAGGTCCAAGACACAAGCCCTAAGCATATCTTTTCAAGTGTTTGAATTGTCCTTTCGGCTTGGCCATCCGTTTAAGGGTGGAAGGTCGTACTAAGGTGAACATTGGTACCAAGACCCTTTTGAAAAGACCTCCAAAAGTGTGAAGTAAATTATGCACCAGGGTCCGATATAATGGATAAAGGAACCCCATGTAACCTCACTAACTCATGGATGTACAAACTTGCATACCTTCAGCCCTATATGTAGTCTTAACCAGTAGAAAGTGAGCCGATTTCGTTACCTATCAACCATCACTAATATGGAATTAAAACCTTTTCTAGTTTTGGGCAATCCAACCACAAAATCCATATTAATAACCTCCCACTTCCAAGTGGGAATCTCTATGCCTTAGGTTAGGGCACCGTCCTTTGATGATTGGCTTTCACTTGTTGACAACTATGGCAACCGGAAACAAATTTAGCAATGACCCTCTTCATGCCTCCCCACTAATATACATCCCTCAAGTCTCTATACATTTTATTGGAACTGGGGTGGATAGAGTAAGAAGAAGAATGGGCCTCATCAAGAATTCTCTCCCTTAAATCATCAACACATGGCATACACAATCTACCTTGGTACCTAAGGGCACCATCTCCCCCTTGGCAGAAAACCTCTACTTTGCCCTCTTTCACCAAGGCCTTCAATTCTAGCAAGGAGGAGTCAAGATCTTATTTGGCTATCACCTCATCAACCAAGGAAGACTTGGACCCATCAATAACCACAACACCATCATTACCAACCTCTTCCTACCTAACCCCCAACCTAGACAACCTATGCACCTCCTTAGCCATCTCCCTATCACCATCCTCCACATGAGCTAGGCTACCCATGGACACCTGACTCAAAGCACCCGCCACCACATTTGCCTTACCCAGGTGATAATGCACACATATTTCATAATCTTTGAGAAGTTCCAGCCACCTTCTTTGTCTCAAGTTGAGATTTTTTTGTATGAAGACATATTGAAGGCTCTTATGATTGGTGAAGACATCAACATGCAGCCATACAAATAATGACGCCAAATATATAATGCAAACACCATGGCGGCTAATTCAAGATCATGGGTCGGGTAGTTCTTTTCATGCACTTTGAATTGCCTCGAAGCATAGGCTATGACTTTACTATTTTGCATTAGTACACAACCCAAACCAACTCTAGATGCATCACAATAAATAACAAATATCCGGTAGTGGCAATATAGGAGCGGACAAAATATATCTTTCAATGTTTGGAAGCTTTTCTGACATCATCGGTCCATTCGAACTTAGCCCTCTTTTGAGTCAATTTTGTCATAGGGGAAGCAATGGAGGAGAACCCATTCACAAACCTTTTATAGTAACCCACAAGGCCCAAGAAACTCCTAATATCCAATGGGGTTAATGGTCTAGGTCAATTCCTCATTACATCGGTCTTCTTAAGATCCACTCCAATGCCATCCCTCGACACCACATGACCCAAGAATGCAACCTCCTTCAACCAAAACTCACACTATTCATACTTAACATACAATCTCTCCTCCCTCAATCTTTGTAATACCTCCCTTAAATGACCCATATGCTCCTCCCTACTATGTGAATAGATTAAAATATTATCAATGAAAACCACGACAAAGGAATCAAGGGACGATTTGAAGACCCTATTCATTAGATCCATGAAGATGGCTGGTGCATTAGTCAATCCAAAGGACATGACCACAAATTCATAGTGCCCGTATCTAGTCCAGAAGGCCGTCTTGGGAATATAACACTACCTAAGCCTCACTTGATGAATTTAGAATAATTTTTAAAGTGATTTAGAATTTCTGTCGAAAGTTGCACGCGTTAGAAATTTCAGAACAATTTGAACTTATAGTTTTTCAAACTATTTAACTTTCGGTCAAACGAACACCATTCATGGATTCTAAGGACTCAAAAGTTAAGAATGAAGTTAGTTTAGCATAAGAGTGGCAAAGAATGAACATAGATCCCATTTAGGCTTTTCGTCGAAAGTTACGGGTATTTGCGCCCTCCAATAAAATACATTCTTTC
>JAOTQR010103888.1:0-27998 GCA_025774065.1 Solanum ossicruentum | reverse complement strand
TTGGCACACTACAGTTGTCTACCAAGCGCCATAGTGAAATTCGACCTTCACTTTTATCCAAGGGTTGGAAAAACCTAAGTTATCGTCCTTCAAGTAATTTCCTAATTTAGGTGTTTTTATCCGGGGTGTTTCAGTTAGTCAATTATGGGGAGCACAATTCCCAAGTTGCTCTCCAATTTGATTATCTCTTCGCTTTGTTAGTATAATTTTAGTTTCTTATAAATCATTTTAACCTCACCCCCTCATTTTAATTGATAATATAGTTAATTGATGCTTGAAATGATTGTTGGTGAATCAATAAGGCAAGACCCCATATTCCCTTGGGATTCTACCCTAACCTATAGTTAGGTTTTATATTTAACAATGATCACTTTATCCTTGAAATGCCCCAAAAAGTGCCCAAAAAATGTGCCTCGAAAATTCCCATAATCATAATTTTCATATATCTCAAATCCGTGTGTGATATCAAAAATCTGACTTCATACTCGTGATGAAAGGGAAAAGTTGAGTGGGAAATGGATCTAACCCAAATTTTAGAGCAACCATATCAAAATTTTACTTTCCCAAAATTTCAAATTCCAGTGGCAATCAGTGTTGGCTCCACGACGTGGAGCCATCGGCAGCGCGGTGTATTTTACTGCCAGCTTTCTTATTTCGGTCAAAGGCTTTGAGGGTTTGGGCCTAAGCCTCCTATGCTTAAAAAGACCTATACTTAGACATTTTTCAACTTCATATCATTCAAGACATTCCCCAAAACCCTCTCTAACACTTAGCCAAATATTTCACTCAAATTCAAGTGTCCCAAACTCATTCTGGATCTCAAGAAATTCACTCAAGCTTCAAGTTGTCATTCAAATCTTCATCAAGGAAACCTCCAAAGTTGAGGTATGTGGGTTTCAACCATTGGGTCCTTTCATCAATGGTGCCCAACCTTCTTTTTTATGCAAATTACATGTTTCTAAGTTAATTTACTCATGGCCATTGTTTATTATGAACTTGATTATAAACTATGTTGGGGTTTCTTAGGATATGATTGTTTAAGAATGTTTTGAGCTATGAATCTATGATCTACCATGAGATATGATGAGGGTTTTTAATGTATCTTGCATAAGGGTCTTACCAAGTGTTCGTGGGTGGATTTACACTAAGTTTTCTCACATGATTTCATTCTTGGATTGCATGATTTTGAACTAGCATTACACATCCGTCAAGTGTTTGATATAATGTTTAAGGGTTCTTGAGTTAATGAAGGTCAGTTGCATGGGTTATGAGCTAGGTGATATTTTGATGATGAAAGGAATATATATATGTGTTGATTTAATGAAGAGTATCTATAGTATTGCAAGTGACCACAGTATGTTGAGGAGGTGTTTGTGGTAATACCTCTCACCCCATTGTTAGCCAAACCTTCTTCCTCAACTCCATCTATTGCGCCTCCCTTATTTGTGGTGTCACCATCTTCTGCCAGTCCATCCATGTCCATAATAGAGCAAAAGAGGTTTAAGAGGTTTGTACAGTTGGCTCTACTGCAATTTCATGGCACTCCTGGTGACAGAGCTTATGATTTTCTATCAGAGTGCTAGGATCGTTTATGTAGCCTAGCTATTGTTGAGTCCATGGGGTTACCTAAACATACGAGTTCACGGATCTTGCCAAGGAGTGATGGAAGACAATTGTAGCTCGTAGACCTGTCGGATATGCAGCCGTGACATGGGGACAATTCATAGAGATATTTTTATAGAGATTCCTGCCTTATAGCCCCTAAGACAGTTTGAGGGATGACTCTGATAGGCCACAATAGGGATCTACATCTATTTTAAATTACGAGGCCATATTTCATGCCTTATCTAAATATGCTCTGCCTAATATTCCTGCTGAGTTCGAGGGGATTTGACAGTTTTCTAAAGGCTTGGTAGGACATCTTCAGGCGACTGCAACTTCTTTGGTGTTGGCTGGAGGCACTTTTTAGAGTTTTGTAGATTATGCATGTATGATAAAGCGCATCAGACAGGATAGACAGGGTGGCATAAAGAGGTTCTGTGAACATGGTCTATTTAGTGGACATGCACCCTGGGACCAACAGAATAAGATGTAGGGCTATCAAGGCCAGGCAGTTCAGGAAACTCTTCCAACATTTGATAGTGTTGATAGATCCAAATCTGTTCAAGTGGGTAGTGCACCCAGGCATGGTAGCTTTTTAGGGCAGCCATCTTAAAGGCAGGAGACCAGGACTTGTCATCATTGTGATGACCATGTACCTCCTGCTCATACTCTAGGTTCTCAGCCAGCTTATCCAGCTCCACCATCAGTACGTAGGGACACACCTCAACTTATGAGAGGTGATTCCAAAGAAGGTCATGGTATAATGAGAGGTGGCGCTTGTGGTGGTCCACATGATAGTGTGGGTATAGAGTTTGCTATGCGGATCCAGATTGAGATGAGGTAGAGGACTCTAATGCAGTTATAACAGGTATGGTCTCGATCTACCACCGTTCAGCTTAAATTTTATTTGATCTGTGTTGTACTTATTCTTATATGTCAGCCTATTTTGCTTCTGATATTGTTATTATATGTGAGTTGTTGCCAAGTCTATTTGTGTTTCTAGCTCGGTAGGTGAATCTTTAGTGGTGAATTAGGTATGTCGGTCTTGTGTTATGACTTTTATAAGGAGGCATATTGTTGTTGATATGATATTGTTGGATATGGTTGATTTTGATGTGATATTGGGCATGGATTGGTTATATGCATGCTTGTAGATAGATAGGGCAGGGGTACTTGGCATATTTAGCTTATGTTCGGTTATTTTTCAGGAGCCTCCAACATTAAAGACTATCAGGGTTGCTAGAGAGTGTATGGATGTATATCCGACCGATTTACTTGGTGTTCCTCTGGATCGTGACATTTATTTGTCTATTCATATGGAGCCAAGCATCAAACCCATATCTATTGCTCCTTATCGAATGACTCTGGTTGAATTGAAGGAGTTCAAAGAACAATTGGAACACTTGTTAAAGAATGGGTTTATTCATCCGAGATTATCTGCTTGGGGTCCTCCTATATTATTAGTGTAGAAGTAAGATGGCACTATGTGTATATGTATTGACTATCATCTTAACAAAATGACCATCAAGAAAAAAAAATTTGGCTCGTATTACTTTTTGACCATTGTAAGATGGCTCGGTATTCTCTAAGATTGACTTGTTTTCCAATTATCATCAATTGAGAGTACGGGTGTCTGATATCTCAAAGACAACTTTCAGAACCATTATGGGAATTATTAGTATGTGGTTATATTGTTTGGGTTGACTAATGGCTCTATTCCTTTTATGGAGTTGATGAACCGAGTGTTCCAGCCCTATTTGGACATCTTTTTTATTGTGTTCATAGATGATATCATGGTTTATTCCAAGAGTAAGGTAGATCATGTTCATCACTTGAGAACCGTACTCCAGAGACTGAGGTAAGAGAAGTTGTATGCCAAGTTCTCAAAGTGCGAATTTTCTCTTGAGTCTGTTGCATTTTTTGGTCATGTTATTTCAAAAGAGGGTATTATGGATGATCTGACCATGGTAGCAATTATTCGTGAGTGGGCTAGGCCCACTTCTGTGATTGAGATTCAGAGTTTCCTCGGTTAACGGGGTATTATTAGCATTTTTTTCAGGGTTTGTCATCTATAACAGCCTCATTGACTAGATTGACTCAGAAGGATGTGGCATTTCAATGGTCATATGATTGTGAGGTAAGCTTCCAAAAGCTTAAGAATTTGTTGACTTTAACACCTATTCTTGATTTACCCAAGGTACATGTTCCACTTTTGGAATATTGTGATGCTACAGGTATGGATTTGGCTAGTGTATTGATGCAAAAAAGGGAGGTGATAGTCTATGCTTCTAGACAGCTGAAAGTGCATGAGCGGAACTACCCTACTAATGTCTTGGAGTTGACAGTAGTTGTATTCATGTTGAAGTTATGGCTACATTATTTTTATGGGGTGTATTTTGAGATCTTTATCAATTACCAGAGTTTCAAGTATATCTTCTCTCAACCTAATCAGAATACGAGACTACGTTAGTGGTTAGAGTTGCTTAAATACTATGATGTCTCTATTCTATATCACCTCGGGAAGGCCAATATGGTGGCACATTCTTTGAGCTGAAAGGCTACTAGTATGGGGAGTTTAGCATTCTTGAGGGCTGACGAGAGACCTTTTGCTCTAGAGGTTTAGTCACTTGCTAGGCAAATGATCCATTTTGGCATTTCTTCTCCTTAGAGTATTTTGGCCTTTGTTGAGGCTAGATCTTCCTTGTTCGATCAATATGGGCTCATCAGTTCAAGGATTCCATATTTTGCATGATTCATCACAAAGTGTTGACAAGTAAAGCCGAGGTGGCTGTTATTGATTCTGATTGTATTTTGAGGGTTAATGGTAGAGTTTATGTGCCTAAAATTGTGAATTAGGTGAGATTGATATTAGAGGAGGATCATTGTGCTAGATATTCCATTCATTCGAGTGTGGCTAAATGTATCATGATCTTAAACAATATTATTGGTGGTTTAGTATGAGGAGACACGTAGACGATTTTATGGACAAGTATTTGAATTGTCAATATGTGAAGTAGGAGCATTTAAAGCCTTGTGGATTAATGCAAAGGATGTCTATTCCCGAGTGGAAGTAGGAGAGAGTTACATGGATTTGGTTATAGGTTTGCCCATAGGGTTGGGCAAGTTTGAATCAGTCTAGGTGGGCATTGATCAATTAAACAAGTTGGCACATTTCCCACTGATGAAGACTAGCTATAGCGCAGAGCAAGTGGCTAGGTTGTATATTTGGGATATTGTCAAATTACATGGTGTGCCAGTGTCTATGGTATCAGCTAGAGGGGTTTTGTTTACTTCTCACTTTTAGTAGGCTTTACAATGTTGTTTAGTACTAAAGTGGATTTCAGTTTAACTTTTCACCCTCAGACTAATGGTTAGTCAGAACACACCATTCAGGTGTTGGAGGACATGCTTACGGCCTATGTTATTGATTTTTAGGCTCGATGGGACCAACACTTACCATTAGATGAGTTTGCATATAACAACACTTACCATTCCAGTATCCAGATGACATTGTTTGTGTCCTTGTATAGCTGGAGGTATATATCACCTATTGGATGGTTTGATTCAGGTTTGGCTAATGTGTTAGGCGATGACTTGCTTCATGATGCCATGGATGAGTCTAACTGATTCAGAGTAGACTTTGGAATGCCCAGAGTCACTAGAAGAGTTATGCTGATAAGAGGGTTAGGCCACTTGAGTTCTTTGTTGGTGATAGTGTTTGGCCTCTTGAGTTCTTTTTTGGTGATAGTGTTTGGATGAAAGTTTCACCCATGAAGGATGTGATGAGATTTTGGAAAAGTGGCAAGCTTAGTCCTAGATTCATTAGCCCATTTGAGATTTTGAGGAGAGTTGGTAAGATATCCTATGAGTTGGCTTTACCACTGAGATTATCTTCTATTCATCCTATATTTTATTTTTATATGCTCCGCCGGTACATTCCAGATGAGTCTTATGTAATTTCTTATGACTCTGTTGAGTTGGGTATAGATTTTCCCTTTGAAGAGGAACCTATAGTTATGTTGGATAGGAAGGTCCGAAGATTTGAGATCCAAAGATATATCTTCTGTGAACATTTAGTGGCGAAAACATTCTGTTGATGAGGCTACTTTGGAGTTCGAGTCTGACATATAGACCAAATATCCCAGACTTTTTATGACTTCAAGTACTCTTCTCTTCCTTATGTTTGAGCAAGAACATTCTTTTTAGTGGCGAATGATGTAATGACCTGGTTGGTTTTTTTTGGCATTTTCTTTGAAAATTAATGTTTTACCCTTTCGTAAGTTGCTTTGGACCTAATTTGAACTATCTGTATGGTTGAATTCAAATCCTTAGTTTTAAAAGTATAAAATAGGAGCTTTAGTATTGTGGAACCTTATGTTGTTGGAGAAGTGCGTTTTTATACCGTTTTGAGTTTTGAGGGTCCGTCCATCTCATTAGCTTTGGATTATTAACACTAAACTATAGAGAGTTGTAAAACTGAATTCAGAGTTAAAATGAGGGTGTTAGGCCCAAAGTTATGATTTTAGTTGTTTGAATAAAAATTTTAATTTTAGTCAACATATCAGAGTTCGGAAGATTGGATTGAGATTTCAACAATTTCACTAGTTCCAAATGGTGAAACTGACCCTAGAAATGGTCTCAGAATAACTTTTTAGAGTTGCGAAGGGTGTTTTTGGTATTTTGGAGTTTTCAACTAGTTTATTTGACTTATAATGGTAAATGTTTCATGGAGACCTCAGAATTAAATTTTGATAATTCTGTTGAGTCCGGATTGTTGTTTCCAATATGGATACATTTTTGATTCGTGAAATTTTGAGTTCGGATGAGTTTCCGGAATCCATTCTGAGTGGGAAAATTGAACTTGGCAATCCTAGTTTGCTGATATCTGGTGCAGGTAGATTTGTTCTCTGCCTTTGCAGAGAAGCCTCCATGTTCGCTGACGTGTGTGTCTGCTGATCGCCGTGTTCGTGGAATATGTCTTGAGTTCGAGGACTGTGTCTCGCATTCCTAGAATTGTGACTTATTGGTCAACGCGTTCGTAGGATGGGCTTTGCAATCATAGAGTAGATTTTATACATGGACTGTATTAAACTCGTAAAACACCATTTTTAATCTATTTTTGATTTTTCAAACTTTTTGAGGTGATTTTGAAGAAAGATTTTCGAAGATTTTTGTTGGGTAAACATTTCTGACCCTATTCTAAGTATTTTCCAAGATTTATCTTGGCTTTTTCATCAAATTCATGATTTTCAATGTTAAAAATTGGAGATTTTTGGACCATGACTTTCAAACTTTAAATGTTAATTTGTCATTCGATTAAAGCTTAATTTTAATGGGATTTTCACCTATGAACTCTATTTTTCATGTAGAACTTGATTTTGAAATTAATTTCTAGGTTTGAAACTTTCAAATTTTAACCCTAATTTTGATCGTTTTGTCCTAAGCCTATATTATGTCAAATCGGTATCAAAATGCTCCTATTGATGCGTAATATCTATTTTTTGATAGTGGTTGATGGATTTATGGACCGTTTAGAGGCTTGAGCCGATTAAAAGCTTATCTTAGTGCGATTTCGGCATCGAAGATGGTTCGGCTAACCTTCTTGAACTGGATTTTAGTTATTGAGCATGCTTATGTGATAATTGTGAAATGTGGATTGAATTATGAGCCAATAATATGATATGATCGAACTTGATGAGAATATGATGTTAGTTATGCCGAATATTGAGTATATGTTGATCCTATTGATTAATTGAGATGAAATCATACGATTTGAGATAATTGGGATATCATTATGATAATATGAGATATGAGATAACTCCTGGGTAGTGTTGTGGCTAATTGATGATGGATGTGGTGGACTAAGGTCCATGAGCATAATTGGTGGTTCTTGTGGAGTTTTATTCATAGACACCTTGGTCATTGATAAGATGGTGATGATATGAGCTATTGATGGCCTAGTGATAATAATTTCATATGCCTGGTATAGCCATGTAATGTTATACTCCGTTGTTGCATTAGTATGATATATCTTTATTGAATAGTTGCAGTGGCATGCATAGATCTCATACTCCATTGTTGCACTGGTATGCACATAGCTTATATTGACTAGTTGCATTGGTATGCACAGATTATACACTCCATTGTTGCATTGGTATGCACATATCTAATACTGTTTAGTGGCACTGTTATGCACATATCTTATGTTGGACTGGGTGCATTGGTATGCGTTGATCTTATTTTTGATTTGGTTGCATTGATATGCATACATGTTATGTATGGTCGATTGCATTGATATGCACACATTTGATACACTATTGGATACATTCTTATGCGCATTTCTTATTACAGTTGCATCATTTGAGACATTATGATGCATGTTGAGACAGTAGTTTTGGCCTGTGATGCCTTGAGACACCCCATTATGAGGTCCCCAACGCCTTGAGATGCTTTTGGTTATGGCCTAGGACGCCTTAATATATATTTGAGTACATGGCTTGTGATGCCCCCAGGTTCTACCTTGTAGTTTTGGCATGATAGATGTGTACATTGGCACCGTGACGATCGTAATTTCATCTTATACATGGCTTGTGATGCCATTGTAGTGATGCATAGCATTGCATTGCATCATTTATCAATTTACCATCTTTATTTGGCATTATTCCTGACTTATTTGTATTGTATACTAACCTTTTGATGCAGGTGATATGATTCTTCATTATTGCATGTTCAATTTCGATTACCTAGTGGGTTGAACCTACTGGGTACATTTTAGTGTACTCACCTCTAATTTGTTTCCTCCCTATAGATCTTGCACAGTGTTCAAGATAGGGTAATTGATCATTCTATCTGAGTGTTATCGTAAACGCCCGGATCTCAGTGGTGAGCTCAGACTTCAAATGGCCGTGGATCTTAAAGCCCTCTATTTACTTATATTCTATCTGACTATGAACCTAATATTATAAGACAGTGTTGTGTTTTCTTTTGACACTGTTGTATTTACCCTTCATTAGTGTTTTAGATACTCTTGTACTCATTACTCTACATTTTGGGAGATTTCTTATATCATATGGCTTTGTTTTTGCTTTATTTATCTTTCTTTAGTCGTGATCTGTTTTGGGTCGTGACATCCCTACTCAAGATCTCTAGAGTCACAGTCTTTGCATTATAATTAAGTACTACGTGAAAGGGAAACAATCAAGTCATGACTAAGATCACATCAAAATCGATTATGCCAAAAATCACCAAATGAGATTGATGAGTCATAAATATATGCCTTTTATGATGTTCAAAACGTAGAATTATTGTCAGTTCTTAAGCATGTTTTATAAGTTTGGTTTGCATTTTACTTTCATTTTGAGGAAAACAAAGATTCCAATGATTCATCAGACTATGGTTTGATTTTCTTATGACATTGATAGATCTTGAAAGGAGCTAGCCATAAATAATTTACACACACCATATTGAACCTTAAAAACAACAATGTAAAGACTGGATGAGTGTGTGAAGGCTAAACGGACAAACCATGCTATAATTGTGTGACCACTTGAATAAAGAAATTGATTAGATTATTACATAGTGTAAGGCTGGATTTGTGCATTTTTAAGGCTGGTCAGGAGCAAAAGTAGTGCATTCCAAGAGCCTAAATGTTGAAACAATATAAGTTGGGCTTATTTGAGTTAAAAATTAATTTAAGCTTGAAAGGACTCATTGGTGGATGAATATGCACTGCCAATGTTGAGTAGATGGTGTAACGTGGTACTGGGCTAGCTTGTGGAGGCCTTGGAAATTTGAAAGCACATATGCTTGTACTAGCTCAAGTAACAAGCAAGAAGATTTGTGGAAAATTGAACATGAAACTAACCCACGCACCATGCCTAAGCCGCCTAGGAGTACTGGATATACACTAGAAAGCATTACAATTTGAAGTTAAAGTGCACACCAGGAAGCCTTTCAAGGCACGTGGTGCTTTTCATGAGAGCGATTCCAGCCATGAAACAGTCAGTAGATGATTGATTTAAGCACTCGAGCAAAGGCAACCTCCATGATCAACACCAAGGCCCGTGGTGTACTTGATGAGGCATGAAAAACCTCCTGAAAGAGGCATGAAGGAAGGCCCAGATAGATTTGCACAAGGTAATAACTATGATTGCTTTTCATGGATCGTGGTGATATTGACGGGGTGTGAAAGAATTTTTCCAGTAACTAGGTGAAAGCCACCAAGGCACATTTTAATCCCAAGTAGTGAAGGCACACATGCATCTAGGGAGCCTTCCACTACTCATGAAATTTTGGCTAGTTTCGAGGCCAAGGAGGACACCAAGGAATAGTTTCAGGGGATGTGAAACAAACGTTGATTCAAGGTCAGTCCCGTGAAGAAGAAACGCATTCAGTTGTGTTTAAGTTTTCCTAGTCCAACTAGGATTAGTTTTCCTAATTACTTTAGGCTAGGTTTTATGTAGTCTAAATAGGAGTTTCAATTATTTGTTTTGAACATCATTAGTTTCCAACGTTTTGGGACTGAAAATTGACACTAAATACATTAATTTTATAGTAACTTTCTACTCCAACTAATGCTTGGACAGTAGGCAAAAATAACAACAATTCGAGTTGCGCATTTTAATTATCGTTTGAAGTTGGAATCTACTTTTGTTTCTCTTTTGTGCATGTGAATTAAAAATTGACTTCTTCTCTCTTGTAAGTAATTATAAAATGAATAATAACATGATTTACATTTTAATTCTTGCAAGTTCGATAATCTAAACCCACAACTAGGATTATGGGAACCATGCCAATATAGCAAAATCGGCAAATGTATGGTTTTATTTGGGATTTGTATTTCATGTATTATAATTTCATTCATTTAAAAGTCATTCTTTATGAGGAAATGCATTAAGAACTCACCCGCATTCGTTAGCTGTTTGAGAGAAAATTAATGGTTAGAAAAAGAAAATCATAACAGTAGATAGAAGCAATTGACCTAGGCTTGGTATACTTAGGCTTGGAGATTATCTTGTATCTGTAAAACTTGAGCCCAAGAGGGGATAGTAAATCATAGAACAATAAGCAAGGGTTAATATGCATGTATTTTGAGACAGAGAGGTGACGAATGAAAGATTTCTAGAAAGGACCGAGAGATGAAATGGATATTACCTAACTTCCTGGGTTTTACATGTAATGCATTGAACAATATTACGAATATTAAATACTTGTTGAGTTATACGTCATGGTGATCTCATCGCTAGTCATTTTTTGTAATTGCCTAAGCCTTAGATTATTTAGCTCGCATTCAAAATCGTAGTTAGGACTTTAGTTTAAAATGACTATGTTTACCTTTTCAAATTTATTTGTTTTCTGGAAGTAGAACCCATAATTAAAATAGAATAACTAGTAGAGTTGTTTCAACCTAGTACCTGTGGGATTGACCATAACTCTTAGTTGGGTAATTAGACTGTAACGATCATCTATATTTATTATGAGAAATATATTTGACCATAATCAGAGCCCAAGTCTAAAATCCTATTAAAAAATAGAACAAACATGATAGATGTGGATGACTAGAATAAACTCTCCAATTAGGGGTGAAACATGGATAGGGGTATCAAGCATATCATATATCACATCAAATACCAAGGTAAAATTTATTTACACATAAGAAGAAGTAGAGTTTGGGTCAAACAAAATAGTAGTCATCCTATTGCACACAAAAATAGTACCTGTGATCAGTGCATTAGACATAGTAGTCATTATCCTGCCCTAAAAAGCATAAAAATGGGCCTATCATCCTAACTAGCAACCTTATTTCCTGTTTGCACTACTTCCCTACCTATATTACCATAGCCTCGATGGCTATAGTCTCTCTGATTTCCTCCTTGCCTATCTTATGGACGTCTTCTATCATTGTTACCTCCAATTATCGATGCTATAGCTCTAGTCTACTATTGTACGAGGTTGGCAATAAGGGGTAGGAACACTTCCTCCATACATGTCTAGGCTCTCCAAAATCATAACAATTGTGATCAAGAGAAGGTCAAGTATATGGTGCGAAAGAGTCTCTCTAACCATCCTTAGAAATAGCCTATTGTAAAGAACCAAAGTAAACACCAATAGAAGTAGGAATTGCTAACTGTACTAGCTAGTCTGCAACAGCTAGCTTACGTTAACATATTGACTGAGAATCATGGAAGTTACTTGAATTCTTAGGCCTCTTAGACAAAGCCTTCTCCTACCCAGCCTTTCTAACTCACTTTACTTTCTTCAGCAAGTTTGTCACCTTATTAAAACTCTTACCTATAACAGTCATGTGAACAAATAAAACTTGTAACTCAGAATTCAAATCCTTGACAAACAATCAAATCTACTCCTTCTCTGTGGTCATCAACTATGTAGCGATATAGAAAAAGTATGAAACTTAGCCTCACAAGAGGCTATTGTCATGATACCTTTCTCAAGTTCCATAAACTCATCGATATTGCAATCTTTTAGATTTAGAGGCACATACTTCTCTAAGAATAAAGAATGAAACTGAGCCTAAGTAAGTGATGGCAAGACAAGAGATCGACACACCATGAAGGCTCTCCACCACTACTTTGTATAACCTTGAAGCTGAAAGGTCTTGATCTCAACTCCATCCTGATGTACAATACCCAACTTGTGAAATCATTCATAACAATTGAAGATGAACTCATAAGCGTCCACACTCTCAGAACCTTGAAATACTAGGGGCTTTAATTCTAGAAATTTGGTCAACATCTCATGCGCAGTACTAGTTATCACTAGGCCTGGAAAGGGATGACATAAAGCATGTATACCTAAACTTCCCTCCATATTAAGGCCACAACTGTAATGGGATGTGTGACTAGATCTTGAGCAACGAGCTCCGTGAGAATGGTTTTTGAATTGACCAAGTCACTGGAAAAAGTAAATACCTGCTGGGTCCAAAGGGGAAAATCCTATAGTCCTAGTGTATACATCTTTTTCAATTCGTACATTCTCCTCTACTTCTACCTCCACCTATGATATGAGAGGGATCTTTCCTATGGGCATACCCAAGGGCTCACCCCTACGAACAATACTTTTCTTCAAGATATGTCCCTTCCAATTTCTCTACCTCTGCCTTAACTTTGAACTCTCACCATCGGCTCCTCTACAGGCTTATTAATTGGAGTTGTTGTACTGACACTATAGCACATGTAACCATCTGCAGATAGAAGAGTGAAAGAGGTTAGATATCAATTGAAATCAAGTTATAGCATGAAAAGAGGAGAGAAAGAAAATGTAAGAAATTTTTTTGAAGTCCTATAGCCTCCCAAAGAAAAGTACAGATGTCTCGGAACCATTCTATTAGATTCTGCTACACTTATTTTGGTACAATGATATCAATGATCCTAAGACTCTAATACCAACTTTGTCATGACCCTACACTTGCCATGAGTAACACTTATACTCAACCTCCTACGGGAAAACTAGTACCACAAATTATTAAAGAATCTAATGATAATAAGCATTTAAAAATATGGAAGCAAGTTTAACTATAATTTAAGTCGAGTTCCTATAAACTCAAATAGAAATATCTAAATAAAATAGAAAAATCCTCCCTAGAACCTGAAAGTCATTGTATTTAAACATCTACCAATATTCTAAAATAAGGGGATTCAACCCTTGGAAATCATAACTAAAATATTGTTAAAATAGTCTAAGCCTGAAACAAATGCATCTAAGAATCCATGATATCCTGGACGAGTAAGTTCACCCAAGAACCTGAAATCAACAATATCCTAGCTGAGGTTTTTCAGCAGCCACTTGAAGATGTCTTATACTCAGCAAAGAAAGAGCAGGTATAGTATCAACACATAAGACAACAGTGTATTGGTTGTGTCACGTGCTAATTCAATGACCAAAATTTAAACAAGTAACCACAAATTAGTAACCACACATATATGAGAAGAATAACAATTTATATTTCATGCTCAATATAACAATTTCTGAATTATCATTGATAACATAACAAGTTAACAATGTCCTTCTCATGAAACCCACACCCAAATAAGTTGTATGTCGAAATATGACATCGACTAAATAGTATGTCAAAACGTGACATCCGATCCAATAATAAACTAAAAATATGAAACGTAATCCAATAATGTATGTGAATGCGAAACATAATCTATTAATGTGTTAGAACGTGACCGTTAATCTAATACTATGTCAAAGCATGACACTTGATTCACAATCATAATCACAATTAATCTTTCTCAACATACATAATTTTAGTAGTGTGTTTATTGGATGTAGTTGATTATAGTTAAGCATTTATTAGATTTATGTCATTACAGGCAAAAAGTGCTACGTAAATAATTAGCAAGCATATAAAACAAAGAAATATCATACCATCACCTATCTCAGAACAAGTCTTTGAACTCTGAAGAATCAGAGCTTTCTCTTTGTCCAAAGTAATGGCTCGTTCTTGGTTTAAGCAATCAAGAAGTGCAATAGATCAACAAATAATGGCCTATAATACCTTATTTATGTCAAAATCCTAACTTTTGACCACTTTTATGATCATCTCCCTAAACTAGGACTTTTCTTCACTATTAATTTCAGCCCAAAGCCTTTCTCTAAGTAAATTCTCCTAGATTCTGAGGTGTATGAATCAATTTACAAGTTAGAGAATAGTTAACTTACCTTTATTGATGAAAAAATTGGAAAACTGAAAATATTGTCCAAGGTTATTTCTAATCTCTCAAGAAAAAAGTGGGAGAAATGAAAATAATCTTGAGACTTTTTTACTTAAGTTTGGGATTGTTTCGCTATGGCAGACCACCATAGTGGGAATCATCCCATCTTGGTGGGTTGCATGGAGAAAAAAATTAATAGCTAACATCCTAAGTCCTCCTCAAAACATAATGTTCAAAAATTCCGCGCTTTGCACCAAGATTAACTTTGAGAGTTCTACTTACCTAAATCTGATTTCGTAAAGCTATACGGACTTCTTATTATCTTGGCTATATACTTCAAAGGTCAAACTCATAAATTGAATCAAAATCCCTTATTGAATTAGCCAAGAACTCACCTAACTTGGATTTCATCAAAATTTGACCTAGGGTAAAAAACTTCACGTTGCTAATCAATAATTTTCTAGCCCAAAATACTTTTCCATTGATCTATTTATAATAGTAGGGATAGGTTGTTAGATAAAGAGAATTACTTTCACAATGTTTTCTTGCAAAGATATTAGTGATAAATCTTGGTTTAATTATTGAAACTATTGTACTAAAATTAATAGTCACTTAGTTGTTGACTTAGGTAATTTGTTCTTCCACTGGAGATTTAATGTAGGTGTCTCTCATGACTATTTAGGTCATATCAAATAATAAGAAATGAAGGGCAAGAAATCTTAGAGGACTCGAAGGGATTTTAGTCATTTTTTTAAATATATGATCGCTGATATTCATATATATGTTACTAATTTCGTGATCCAATCTAGAACCTAGGTGTGACATGACGAATGAGATCCCTGAGAAAACCCCAAACTAGTCTTCTTGGAATATCATAGATATTCAGAGATAATGAGAAAATAAACGCAAGCAGAAGCCAAGGCTTGATCATAAAGTTGTAGCATAGGTATGTCAGTATAACACCCCCTAATTCTTTCTACATCATTTGGAGTAAATGTGCAGGAGATGCAGAGAAACTCCTGAGAAAAAGCTGCATACGTAGGT
The DNA here is from genome assembly GCA_025774065.1 of Solanum ossicruentum. NCBI lineage: Eukaryota > Viridiplantae > Streptophyta > Magnoliopsida > Solanales > Solanaceae > Solanum > Solanum ossicruentum. The sequence goes on along the minus strand of JAOTQR010103888.1, from coordinate 12,675 downwards.
GTACAATAACCACTACAACTAGTAGAGGGATTTACGATTCATAGAGTAGGGTTTCATAGTAAATTCCAGTAACTCATGGTTTTGGACTCATCAGTTTATGAGAGAATTTTATGACTCGTAGAACCCTTTACAACTCGTATAGAGGTGGTATTGCAATGAATTCTAGTAAGTTCAATTTTGGATCCTATTGTTCACGAAAGGGCATGTATGACTCATAGAATAGTCTATGATTCGCAGAATGAGGTCTTATTCTAACTTCTAATAACCATGATTTTTGGACTTTCAGTCTATGAGAAGTGGTCTACGAGTTGTACACCCCGATGACAAATTTGAAGAAGGGTAATTTTGTCCATTCTGGTTCATTTTTGTTAAATCCCTATGTGTTTTGAACTTTGATAAAGTCTTGAAACAAACCCTAGGGGTATTCATTCATAATTCTATACCTTGGGGAGTGTCTTGAGAGCATTGGAGGAGAAAGAGGAGCTATGGTTTCAAATTCTAGAGCAAGAATCAACTGAGGTTCGATTATTTCTTCCTTTCTCAGATATGTAAGGCTTATCAAAGTGTGGACTACCTCCTTCCACAAGTTCCTTCATCTTCTTGAGTCATTATTTGGAAAGAGGAGTTGAGATTTGAGAAATTTCATTATCTTATTATTGAAATATTTCATTTATTACAAATTCTCTTGATAATTTATAAAGTTTTACTGAAATCACATGATTTCTATGTGACATTGAGTTAGAGATTTATACTTGATAGCATGAACCCTAAATTTCATGATTCTACGACATTCTATGCAAGTTAATGAGTTGAGGTTGAGGTTAAGGATGACTATCTGAGTTGAGTAATAAGAGTATTATTGAATGTGAGAAGCATGTTACATTAAGTCAGACATATCACTACACATGATTATCTTACTTGCACTATATGATGAATAAATTGAAACGACCCCAAAAAGTGCCCGAAAATGTACCTCAAAATATCCAAAATTTTAATTCTATATCTCAAAATTTGTGCAAAATATTGAAAATCCAGCTTCATATTCTTATTCAGAGGGTCAAAATTAGTGGGGAAAAAGTCTAACCCCAATTTTAGAGCAATCAAAAAACAATTTCAAAATTTCAAAATTTCAATTTCTAGAGCTGATCTATGACAGCACCACAACGCGCAGCTATCGCGGACATGTGTTAATTTGGCCTCCGAGATAGGTCCATATCGCAGACCTATGTATTTTGACTTAGCACCAATTGAGGCTTAAGATGGGGGCTCAACTCAAGGGGTCCTTATATAAAGTCTTTAGTCTCAAAATAATTTGCCACCATAGGATTATGATTATTACCCTTGCTATACTAGTGGATTCATCTAGTTCATGTTATCATGTTTGGTTTCCCTTGGCAAGTAGACCACATTTCGCTGGGGGTTATCATGCTCGGTCACCTGAATCGGGGGAGGGGGTGGTTGTCAGTCCTCGGAGTCCAAGTTGTAGCTGCTTGGTCTATGTAGGTTGAGGTCACTTCCCAAATATGTATTCTATATATATTGTGCAAGGTCAATAATTTACAAGCATACTTTATTATGAGCATTATCATGCATGCCATATTGAGATTATATATCCATTATTTATGATTATGAGTCTTGACTATATTGGCTTATGTATTGTGGCATTGCATCCCGCATACTTAGTACATTCAGATGTACTAATGCACTTTATGCCTACATGATACTACCATGTAGGGACCGGATCTCCTTTTGATTATCTTTCATGTGGCCAGTCCGGTACTTTGGAGATAAGCATTAGTGGGACCTCAAGTCCGAGGACACTATCTACATTACTCTTACTACTTTGAAACTTCATTATGTTGAACACTTGTTATTATGAGGGTGCACCCAGGAAGTGTCTTGGCCCTCGCTCCATTCCAAGTTAGAGGTATTGTTGGATATTATAATGTACTTATGCTATGAGCTTGACTCTTATTTGTTTTTACGATTATCAAAGACTTCCTTTAGCCTGCTTTCTTTTTATTATATCTCTTGTTGTTGCTGATTTTGCTCCAGCGACTAAGGATGTGTGATTGATATGCTAAGAGGTTTGTTTGTTGTCCCGTCGGGTTTTTCATTTGTTGTGTCACGTCTAGTCCCTAGGCTTGGGTCGTCACAAGCTTGGTATCAGAGCACAAGATTGTTAGTGGTCCTCGAAAATCCAACACACTGCATTGACTATAGTCTTATTATGATTGTGATTTGCGCCACAACTATGAGTGGGAGGCTATGAAGTATTTTTGGAAATATTTCACTTCATCATGATCTATGTCGTGCGGTATAGCTAATCCCCTTAAGGCTTATTTTTGATTTGTAACCTTTACTTTTCAAAATATGTCTCAAGCTATTCAGAATAGTGGACAAAGCGGTAACCATCCCTCACTTGAGGATCAACTATCCAACGACGACATGTCAAATGCAGAGGTTCATAATTCTCTATGGCTATTGGCCAAGGTTGTAACCGCTCAACTCAATCAACAAGTCGGTGCCCCCGAGATTTTAAGGAAGAAGAAGAAGGAGAGGAAGTCTAAGAGAACCCTTATTGGTAGTGCCTCATATTCTATTAGTCTACCGGTTCCAAAGTACAAAAAGTAAAGGATCCCTTTTGTCACTTATCAAGGGTGTGGTAAGAAGCATCAAGGAAGGTATTTGGTGGGTACCGAAGGTTGTTTCAAGTGTGGCGATGCTCGGCATAATATGAGAGATTGCCCGGTGGCTTCAAAGGAATGGAGAAGAAGGGATCTTTGAAAGTAGGCTTCCATATGTTAAGCCCCATGGAAATAATGGAGTGGCCTATCCCTAGGTGCCAAAAATGTGGGAGGAAACATGGGGAAACATGTTGGAGGTACATGGGTGCATGCTTTCGGTGTGCAAGATGGGCCACAAGATTGTTGATTATCCTTATTCTCAAAGGAAAGGCAAGGGTGTTGGTGTTCAAGCTTCTCCTCTGTGCCACAAGTGTGGAAAGTACCATCCGGGAGATTTTTTGGCAGTTCGAGTGCATGTTTCAAGTGTGGTACAAAGGATCATAAGTTAAGATGTTGTCTAAAATGATCCCAAAAAGTGCCCGAAAATGTGCCTCGAAAGTACCCGAAATCGTGATTTCCATATATCTAAAAATCCACTCGTTATTTCTGAAACCCGACTTCATATTCTTATTTAGGGGGTCAAGTTGAGTGGGCAATGGGTCTGACCCAAATTTTAGAGCAATCGTATCAAAATCAGAAAGTCGCAAAAAATCCAATTTATGAGGGTCAACTTTGAAGGGGCGTATCTATTAGCACACAAAGAACTGGATGGTTCATAACCTACGAAATTAAATCCCTTTGAATTAGCTTTCCAATGCCCTTGTCTTCACCTCATTCCGAGTTCGGATAAAGGATTTATGTCCATTTTCGTAGAACTCGTTTGTGTAAAAATTTCAAATTCCAGTGGGGTTTTCGCATCACCTTTACGATGCGCCTCTGTTGTTTTTGGTCCTGTTTTAGTTCTTTTGGTCTAAGACTTATATGTCTTGGGCCTAAGGGTTCCCAAACTTGAAAAGATATATACTTAGCCTTATTTCGACCGCATATCATCCTTAATATTCTCCAATATCCTCTCAAACAATTAGACTCATATTTCACCCTAAATTCAAGTCCAAAAACTCAAAACCAATATTAATGATTTGATCAAGGATCTTATTCAAGCTTCAAGTCTCTATCTCCAATCTTCTTCAAGGATTCTCCAAAGTCAAGGTATGTGGTGTTGAACTATTGTGTCCTTTAACCCATGGTACCTCAACCTCCTTTTTACTAATATTGCATGATTTAAAGTTGATTTTACATGTAAGTCTTGTATATTGAGAAATTTACTGCACAGTGATTTTGGTTCATGAAGTATGGTTGTTTTAACATGTTTTGAGCTCTCAATCTTGAATCTAATATTGGATTTGATGAGGGGTTTTGATGTGAATGTCTTGGGGGTGTTGCAAGGTGTTGATTGATAGTTTTACTACAAATTTTCTAGGATGATTTCATCTCTAAATTTCATTGTCCTTTACACCCATTTCACTCCCCCAATTGTTTGATAAACTATCCGGCTAGGGTTTCTTGAGGAAATGAAGGTTCAAAGTATGAGATATGATATGAATGATGTAATGATGATGAAATGAGCTCATGTATATGATTATTCCTATATGAAGTGTTGCACTAGAGCATATGATAAATCCTATATAAAGTGTTACATCAGACCATACTTGATCTGGAGGGACAAGAGCCCAGGTAACCATGTTAGGGGTTTATACCCATCAACTATGCGAGGGGTTTATACTTTGTCACCATGTCTATAAGGTGTGATTATTATCAACCATGTTAGGGGTTTATACCACACATCCACCAAGGGGTTTATACCTTAATAGCAAGCTTGCTCTCTTCTACGTATACGATATCCGATATGAGCATGAGCTACTTAAGCATGCTTTACTTATGTATTAATCATACATTCCATATTGTTCTAGTATGACTATTTCCTATTGTTATGCATTTTGATTATGATGCCTATCTCTTGTTGCATTGCATCCTACATACTTACTACATTCAAATGTACTAACGCATACTCTATGCCTACATGATGTTACCATGTATGAACCAGAGCTCCTTTTGATTTTTCTTGTGGATAGACGGATTAGTCGAGTTAGCCTTTGGTGATTCCTCCATGCCGGGGGCAATGACTATTCTCTTATACTATGTTCTCAGACTATCTTTCTTTTATGTATGTATTAGCTTTAAGGGTGAGCCAGGTTGCTTGTCTTGGCCCCCACTCTTCTTTATGTAGTAGAGGTGTTGTTGGACATGTTATGTACTATACTTGAGCTTGGACTCCCTTATAATATTAAATTTGTTTAAGTATAAATCTCTATCTCTCTCTCCCTTAGTCCCAATTCGCCTTGTTTATGTTTCTTATTTTATTTTACATTGTTTCCGTGACCAATCATGTGCAATGATATGCTGTGAGGCTTGTTTGGGATCCCTTCGGATTCCCCATTCGTCGATCATATCTAGGCACTAGGTGGATAGATCATCGGAATCTAACACACCGCGTCGATTAGAGTCTTATTCATGGTTGACTTGTGTACCACAACTATGAGTAGGAGGTTGAGAGACGTTTTAGGAAATGTTTCCCCTTATCATGGTCTATATCATGCTTTAGAAGCGAGATAGGGCTAGGTTGATCATGCCGCTTCAAGGAGGAAGGTGAAGGAAGATAAGTAGAAGGTTTTGATTTTGATAGATCCGAGTCTCACTATTTCTTCTCTATTCTTTTTGTTGATGGTAGGACTTCTTTTGTGCCCAAGTGGTTGTGTGGATCTTTGGTTTCTATTCTCTTGGTCGGGTGTATTGTTACTAGAAAGTTTATATGTGTTGATCCGTGTTTGTATTGCATTAGGTCTTGCTTTGTGGCTTATTGAATTTGATGTGGTGGATTTTGATATTGTACTTGGGATAGAATAGTTGAATGCATGCGTATCTCCTTGGTGGTAGGACCCATAGAGTTAGAATCCTACCTCCTAATGAATCCTTCCTTAAGTTGGGGGGGGGGGGGGGTTGGTTGATAAATGGTAGCAAGAGAGGTAAGTCCATTTCTTGTCATAAGTTACAATTGATCTCTAAGGGATTGCATTTGTCATCTTATGAGAATTAGAGGTGTTGAACCTAAGTTGCTTTATATTAGAATTATTGTTGGTGGTAGATGAGGCCTTTAATGTCCCTTTCCGATATTTTGGGTTTGAGGTCGTGTCTTTGGTTTGACTGCACCGGTTATGCCTGCAAGTCTCATGAGTAAGATCTTAAGTCCCTACTCTAATAGCTTTATGGTGGTTTTGATGATGATAATATGTTTTGTTCCCTAAGGAGGTAGTGCGTGTGAGTCATTTGAGGGTAGTACTATAACTTTAAGGAAGAAGGTTGGGCATTAGTAGGTGAGATGGGAATTTTGATTGTAAGAGGTTATCATCCAGGTCATGCGGTGTCGGGTGATGGCATTAAAGTGGACCATAGTAAGACAAAGGTGATTAGCTATTAGACTAGACCTTGACTCTCTTAGGTGTTAGGAGCTTCTTGAGTTTAGCAGGCTATTGTCAGAGATTGTGAGTATGTTCTCTTCCGTTGTTCTTCCTTTGACTTAGTTGACCTTAAGTGAGACTAATGTTGTGATCGACGTTTTGAGTAGGGTGATTTGATAGGTCTAGGAGTTGCTATTTCTTGTGTTATTCCTTTGTGCTAGTAGGATTCATGTGTATGAGGGTTGATTCTTGATCCCTTCCAATCAAGGAGACTCAAAATTATTTTAACAAAACCTGCATGGATTTTACTTATTTTAATTTGGGATTTGAATATTATGATTTCTTTAATTCTATTGATGCATGGGTACTGTTTATTTGATGATTTTAATTCGATTTAAATCATATATGAGGATTTACTTTAGGTTTATGAAGTTATAAGTATGCATGTTCCCTTTTTGAATTATTTATGCATGAGAGATTACACTATGTATTTAAATATGGAATTAATTATGTTTTCACTTCAACTTCATATTATAAATGTTGATTTTTAAATGGAGTCTTAATTACCCATATCATTTCCTCATTGTTCTTAGCATATGCATTCACGTACGCGGGTAAGCCCAATTTCATTTTATGGTATGATTTTGATAAAAAGGTTTGTTATGTCAATATTATGATCACATATGTCTTTGATTTTAGCTCTTTAAGCATTTAAGGTGCCTACACTATTTTGTATATGAATAGGCTATTCCTATGCATGAGTATTAGGAGTATAAAATTATGATTTTGCCATTTGAGCCTAAATATGAATTATTATGAAAGGTGTTTGGCTTTTAAGCCTGATCGTTCATTGAAATGATTTGGAAAAAAAATGACTATTGCCTCTTTGAAAGTATGTACATGCATACTATAAGTACTTTTGTGGGATAACGACTTAGCTTGTTCTGTTGAGGGTCTTGGGTTAGTTTGGGCTACTTGCATAGTATGTTTCTAGTGAGTTTAGAACCCGTAAGTTGTAATATGATGGGTAAGGATGGTCCCGGTGGGAGTGTTGGATGGATGAGTGGAGAAGTTGATTGATAATGATGTAGTGTTCTTCAAGGCACCTTTGGAAGAGTCATCTATTCGTTTAAGTCTCCTGGGAAGCTGGTGTGAGCACGAAAAAGGAATACCCATCAAGCTTATTTCATTCTATTCAAGCTTAGAATGACAAATCAAGCCCTTTTTTATGATTCCAAGTCTCATGTATCAACCTCTATGTCATTCATATGCATTTTCATTCATATGTATTCATATTTAAATTGGCAAGTTTATGATGATTTTATACCTGTTTTGGGATTTTGAAATTGGTGTTTTAAAGTATATTGTTGCAGTCCTGTTGGAGCTGATCTCCTTATGGCTATTCAGGGATGAATATTCCCAAGGGGAAAATATTGAAACAACCCCAAAAAGTGCTCGAAAATGTGTCTCTTAAGTACTCGGAATCATGATTTCCATATATCTAAAAATCCATTCATTATTTCAAAAATGCGACTTCATATTCTTGTTCAGGGGTCAAATTTAGTGGGAATTGGGTCCAACCCAAATTTTAGAGCAACCGTATTAAAATTCAAAAATTGCAAAAAATGCAATTTAGGAGAGTCAACTTTGAAGGGGCATATTTCTTAGTACACAAAGAACTAGGTGGCCCACACCCTACAAAATTAAAGCCCTTTGAATTAGCTTTCCAACACCCTTAGTTTCACCTCATTTCGAGTTCGGATGAAGGATTTATGCACATTTTTGTAGAACTCATTTGTACGGAAAATGTAAATTCCAGTGGGGTTTTCGCATCGCCTCCGCGATGCGCCCCTGTTGTTTTTGATACCTTTTTAGATTTTTTCAGTCCAAGACTTATGAGTCTTGGGTCTAAGAGTTCCCACACTTGAAAGTACATATACTTAGCCTTATTTCACCCTTATATCATCCTTAACATTCCCCAATATCCTCTCAAACACTAGGACTCATATTTCACCCTAAATTCAAGTCCCAAAACTCAAGACCAATCTTAAGGATTTTATCAAGGATCTCATTCAAACATCAAGTCTCCATCTCCAATCTTCTTCAAGAGTTCTCCAAAGTCAAGAGATGTGGAGTTAAACGATTGTGTTATTTCACCCATGGTGCCTTAACCTCCTTTTTACTAATATTGCATGATTTAATGTTGATTTTACATATGGGTCTTGTATATTTAGTAGGTTACTCCATAGTGATTTAGTTCATGAAAGTATGGTTGTTTTATCATGTTTTGAGCTCTAAATCTTAGATCTAATGTTGGATTTGATGAGGGGTTTCTATGTGAGTGTCCTAGGGTATTACAATGTGTTGATTCAAGGTTTTACTACATAATTTCTTGCATGATTTCATCTCTAAATTACATGGTCTTTTACCCCTATTTCACACACTCCCAAATGTTTGATAAAATATCCGGCTAGGGTTTCTTAAGGAAATGAAGGTCCAAAGCATGATATATGATATGAATGATGCTATGATGATGAAATGAGCTTATGAATACGGTTATTCCTATATGAAGTTTTGCACTAGAACATATGATAAATCCTATATAAAGTATTGAATTAGACCATACCCAATCCGAGGAGACAAGATCTCGGGTGACCATATTGGGGGTTTATAACCATCAACCATGTGAGGGGCTTATAATTTTTCACTTTGTTGATAAGGTGTGGTTATCATTAACCATGAGGGTTTTATACCACAAAACCACCAAGGTGTTTGTACCTTGAATAGTTAGTTTGATCTCTTCTACATATATGATAACTGATATAAGCAAGAGTTACTTAAGCATGTTTTACCTGTGTATTGATCATACATGCCATATTGTTATATTATGTCTATTGCCTATTGTTATGCATTTTGATTATGATGCCTATCTCTTCTTGCATTGCATCCTAGATACTTAGTACATTCAAACATACTAACGCATAATCTACGCCTACATAATGCTACCATGTAGGAATTAGATCTCCTATTGATTCTTCTTGTGGCTAGACGGATCTTTCAAGTTAGCCTTTGGTGAGTCCTCCATTTTGGGGACAATGACTATTCTTTTATACTATGTTCTAGCACTATCTTTCTTTTATATATGTATTAGCTATGAGGGTGAGCCCGATTGCTTATCATGGCCCCCGTTCTTATCTATGTCATAGAGGTGTTATTGGATATGTTATGTATTATACTTGAGCTTTGACCCACTTATGATATTAAAGCTATTTATGTATAAATCTCTCACTCTCTCTCCCCCTTAGTCCCAATTCTCCTTGGTATATGTTTCTTACATTATTTTACATTACTCCTGTGACCAAGGATGTGTAATGATATGCTATGAAGCTTGTTCGAGGTCCCTTCGTGTTCCCCATTCGCCGGTCACATCTAGGACCTAGGCTAGGGTCATGACAGTGTCCACGGGTTACTATGAATTATGAGAATGACCGTCGACATTCTCAACCATACCTCTCTAGGGATCACTATATTTTGAGTAGTGCTCTACAAGTATTTAAAGGTTTTTGATTTTGATGTGTATGCATTGATAGTCCGAGTGCCACTATTTCTTTCATAACTCCTTTGTTGCCAAAAAGCTTCATGTGAATCCCGAATTGTTGTGTGAATCTTATGAATTGTCAAGCCCTGTTGGTCAATCAGTTATTACTAAAAGAGTATATAGAAATTGTCCTGTGATTATATTGTATAAAGTCTTACCTTGTGGTTTTGTTGTATGGAGGCTTTTGACATCATTCTTGGGATGGATTGGCTACATACATATTATGCTTTCATTAATTGTAGAAATCGTAGGGTTAAATTCCAATTCCCTAATAAGCCCGTCTTTGAGTGGGAAAGTCATGATATGGTGGTCAAGGATAGATTCATTTCTTGTCTTAGAGCTCCAAAAGTTGATTTCTAAGGTTTTCCTTTACCATCTTGTGAGGGTTAGGGATGTTGAGTGTAATGTCCTTCCTATTAAGTTAGTTTCGATGGTTAATGTGTTTCTTGATGTCTTTCCCGATGAACTTTAGTGTTCCTCCTGAAAAGGGTAATAGAATTTGGTATAGACCTCGTTCTTGATACTCAATCCATTTCCATTCACCGTTATCGTATGGCTTGGCATAATTGAAGGAGTTGAAGGATCAATTGAGGGATTAGTTGGAGAAGGATTTCAAAAGTTCTAGTATGTCACCTTGGGGTGCACCGGTGTTAATTGGGAAGAAAAGTGATGGTTTTTAGAATATGAATTGACTACCAACATCTTAATAAGGTTACTATAAAGAACAATACCCTATACCAAGGATTGATGACATTTTTGATCAGCTACAAGGAGCTAGTCACTTTTCTAAGATTGATCTTCGGTCTGAATACCACCAAGTGAGGGTGAGGGAGTGTGATATTCCCAAGATGGCTTTTCCGACTATGTATGATCACTTTGAGTTTCTGGTTATGTCCTTTGGGTTGTCTAATGCACCGACTATGTTTATGGATCTCATGAATGCAGTCTTCAAACCCTACCTTGACAGGTTTGTAGTGTTCTTTATTTATGATATACTGATTTATTCTGGGAGTGAGGTAGAACATGTGAATCACTTGAGGGTGGTATTGCAAATCTTAAGGGAGGAGAGGTTGTTTGCTAAATTTGAAAGATGTGAATTTTGATTATAAGAGGTTGCTTTTCTAGGGCATGTACTGGTGATGGCATTAAGGTGGATCCTAAAAAGATGGAGGTGATGAGAAATTGGCCTCGACCCTAGACTTAGTCAGATATTAGGAGTTTCTTGGATTTAGAGGGTTACCAGCATATGTTTGTGAATGGATTTTCTTCTATTGCTTCTGCTATGACAAAGTTGACCCTAAAGAAGGCAAACTTTATGTGGACCGATGAATGTGAAAAGAGTTATCAAACCTTGAAGGATAAGCTTGTCTCCGCTCCTATCTTGGCTCTACTGGAAGGGTTGGAAGGGTTTGCGGTATATTGTGATTCCTCATGAATTGGTTTAGGGGTGTGTTTTGATGCAAAATGGTAAGGTAATAGCATATGCCTCTAGGCAACTTAAGGTGCATGAGAAGAATTATCCCAGCCATGATCTTGAATTGGCGACTGTGGTGTTTGCTTTGAAAAATTGGCATCACTTCTTATATAGGGCTCATGTTGATGTGTTTATCGACCACAAGAGTCTCCAATATGTGTTCATACAAAAAGATCTTAACTTGAGACAAAGAAGGTGGTTAGAGCTCCTTAAAAACTATGCTATGAGTGTGCATTATCACCCTAACAAAGCTAATGTCATGTTTGATGATCTAACTAGAGTTTCCATTGGTAGTCTAACTCATATTGATGATGGTGGCAAAGAGGTGGTTAGAGAAGTTCACCAGTTGGGTAGATTAGACGTTAGGTTGGATGTAGTTGAAAATGGTGGTGTGGTGGTTGTTGATGGTTCTAAATCTTCTTCGATTGAGGAATTACAATCAAAACAAGATCTTGACCCTACCTTACTAGAGTTGAAGACCTTGGTGAAGGATGGTAAAGTGGAGGTTTTCTCCCAAGGGGGAGATGGTGCCCTTAGGTAGCAAGGTAGGTTGTGTGTGCCTAATATTGATGACTTAAGGGAGTTGATTTTGAAGGAAGGTAATAATTCATCCTATTCTATTCGACCCGGTTCTACAAAGATGTATAGAGACTTGAGCTATGTATATTGGTGGGGTGGTATGAAGAGGATATTGCCAAGTTCATATCCGAATGTCACAATTGCCAACAAGTGAAAGCCGAACATCAAAGGCCGGGTGTCCTAGCACAAGACATAGAAATTCCTACTTGGAAGTGGGAAGAGATCAACATGGATTTTGTGGTTGGGTTGCCTAAGACTAGGAAACGCTTGACTCTATTTGGGTTGTTATGCATAGAATGACAAAGTCGGCTCACTTTCGATTTCTAGTGGCTGCCCGAGCCTAGGGCGCGATGCATCGGGGTATTCAACTGTGTAATGCCAAGACCGCATCTAGTCAGTGATGAGCCAGGGCTGTAGACTAATGTATTATTTTCCTTGGTTTATCTATTTTGGCCAGGGGCATTGTTGTCATAGACCATTACCCACTTAAACGTAAAATCACCCATACATAGCCATTTTTCAACTCTATAACTCACAAAAGCCCTCTATAAAACCTCTCTAAGACTATCAATTCTGACAATCAAATCTAAGAAATTCAAGCTCAACTTTGGGACTCAAGGATTCATTTCAAGATCTAAAACCACTTCAAGTTCATTTCAAGGAATTCACGGAATCCATGGATCCTGATGATGTTCACGCTCCAATAAGAAAGAAGTCATTGTTAGTACTTAGCCTAACCAGAGGTTAGGATCAAATTCACAGGGAATACGGGGCTTGACTATAAAGATCCACTACCAATCATTTCAAGCATAGATTACTAAAATCTCTATATGGCGGGGGGGGGGGGGGGGGGGGGGGGTCGTTGGGTTGCTAAGAAAAAAAAAAAAAAAAAAAGCAAATAAATGAGAAGACAACTAAAATAGGGGAAGACATGGGAATTGT